>JAMBLF010000407.1:0-289349 GCA_030578115.1 Leucoptera coffeella
GGATCGGGACAAATGGGGATCCGTGATCTCTGCCTACCCCTCTACAGGGAATCAGGCGTGATGTGTATGTATGTATGTAAAAAAACTATTTCAAACATGGCACTGAGCATTGTCTTTACATATTTTTACGAGGTTAGTTCACCAACCATTTCGGCTGCTCAAGATGCCACGTCATGAAGACCACGACCGCTCTGATAAGAGCGTAACGATTGAGAAGAAGAAGTTCAGCGGAGACCCTTGGAGAAGAACTAACAAGAAACTCCAGAAATCAATTTATTATAATCACCCTTAACAAACATAAAAATTACAAAGAGTGGGCAAAAAACACAACGCTGGTAATACTAAATTTACCTTTTATACAAAATAACACGCAATGGCGGAAACGTCAAATTTAGTTCCAAGTTTGGCTACTGCCACCTTATGTGGCGGGTACTCTATATATGTCCTCATAATAAGTACAGTTGTGTATGATCATAGATACATATAAGAGTTAAAATCATGAAACAAATTCGTTTTGTAATGTAGAAAACAGATAGTAACATCTGTCGCTGTGTCTGTGCTGTAATTTAGTCGCTGTGAACTGGGAACTGGGAAGGGAGTATATGTTTCTCAGAATGCTATTGATTAACTGAATCTGGCATGTTTAAAGTTATTGTAGCATTCAAGAAATCACTTGAGCTACGCAGAAACCTACATAATACACAATTAGTATGTTACTTTATACAGATTCATCTAACGTTCATATATAAACTTCCCCTCGAAGCATTGCAAAATGAAAATAGCAACCAAACCAACTAATGTAATATTTATATGGTTACGGAAACCGGAAATATATAACTATAGTTATAGTAGCTAAGTATTAGAAACGCCTAGATTTGTGTTAGTGCTTTGGATCCACGCCAACAATCTACAGCGCAGTATTGGCTTTCTGCTGCCGTTCTTATTTAAACACATCCTCAATCCTCATATAATTTTATGAATTGTAATCAACCAACATGTGGCTAAATAAAGACCAAAATAACAACATGTCCATTGATAATTCAAAACAATACCTCGTTTTAATAGTACTCATCATAAAAGCACTTTTCAGTTGTACTAAATAGATAGGCTTTTAATTATAGCTACAAAAGCTTTTTACAACCTTTTTATGTACATAAAAATAACATCTAAAGGTCAGATTCAACGCTAATGTAGGCATTTGTACGTAGTATATCGGCTGACAAACAAACATGTACAAAACAATAAACGTACAACAAGCCAGTCACGAAATCCTACAATGAGTGGGACAAAGTTAGGACGACAAACGTTTGTACTACGAAAGGTTTTATTAGTGCGTAGTAGACGAGACGAATTGCGTAGCTTCCGTAGTTACTACGCAGCAGACATTTTTTTATACAATTTCGGGTCTAGATTTGTGACGTAGTAGATTTTGGGGGATCAATACTATTTTGTTTACAAGCGACGTTCTTCCCACATTGTCTCAGGAAGTAAGTGACTATATAAAATGTATGGGGCGATGAATGTATGAACTAATATTATGTTAAAATTTGACCTAGGAGATATTATCTTGTCTTCGAGATTCTGTCCACCCCGAAAGTAATTTAGAGACGTGTTTGTGTATATGTATTCTGCGTAAGAAGTACAATGTTAATGACTGTTCCTAGTAACATTTCGGATTGCGAATGGAAATCAAACATTGTGTATTGAGTCGTAATTTCCAGGAAAATTTCATTTTGTACTGTAAACAACATTACGGAAACATGGAATAACGTTTTCTTACTGGAACAGGATCATCGACCGCGTTTCTGTCTCAAGGACGTCTACGGAAAACATCCCCTTGACGACAACTATCTCTATGAACTGGGATGTCTAATCGAGTACTAATCAACCTTTAGAATTATATCATATTTGTATGGTTTTCAATATACTACAATACACGCTCTCGACCATGATTCCTAAATCGGTCTGCAGCAAATAACACACTGAAGAAGCTTAGTCATCTTAGGCTGTTGTTCGAGATAAAGACGACGAGAGATTGTTGAAATGATTTTAAGAAAACCTTTTAGGCTTGTTACATTATTTTAAGTCAATAACCAAGCTAGTTAAAATTTTTAGGTCTCGATATTATACAGTCATGACATCTAAAAGTGTGCAAGGTTATTAGATTTTTTTAATTTATTTAAATAATTTAACTATTTAAATTATTTTAGTAATCAGTTTGTAATTATTTTGGTAATTTATGAAAAAGATTCTATTGTTAAAATGTAAATATGTATGTTTTTGTCCTAGACTATATATTTAAACGTCTCGCTTGGAATAAATCAAATGTTTTAGGTCGATCACATTGGAATTTTTGTTAGATTATATTATACACCAAATTACGTTATAATTTATATCCCAAATGTAGCTAGGTACAATGTGATAAAAATGGTGAATAGATAAAATATAGTACATTTTTATATACATAAAATTAAAATATGTAAAAGAGCATGTTATTAAAAGAGCAATATTAGAATAACCAACCCAAAAGAACTCATTACTCAATTAAATTTCCATTAAAGAACTAGATGAAATAATATTGATTGCGTGCACTGAGGAACCGGTTAGGTAACCCTTTATGCAAGCGAATGTTCTGGATACTATTTCCCTATAGAGTTGAGTCTCAAATGGTGCGGTCGCTACGAGGAAGTCCATTAAGCAGTTTTGTTATATTAATTTATCCTTTTCTAATTTTTACGCAATTAATTAGAATTTATTTTGTGTGCTAATAAAAAACATATTACATCAAATTTAAAGAAGATCGAAGACGATATAGACTTTTCCATTAGCCGAATGTATGTGTGATGTGATGTACTAATGATATACCGGTTCCTTAATACTTTATTGGATGGTGATATAGAAAGCAACGAAAATAATATTTACATTTTGAACTACAGCGTAAAACAGCATAGAATAAAATTTAAGTCATTTAAAAGACAAGCTTGAATATTTAACGTCCTTGCAATGACAACATTATCAGTGTTATAAATTCGCTAAATACAATATGCTTTTGTGAAATAAGTGAATTAATATATTCCTCCACTATTAAATCCAAAAACTGTACGTTGATATCATACATAACTCAGATAGTATTCGTCTAGCGGGCGGACGAAAGAATGTCAATATTATGATGTAAGACGGAAACAATGGCTGAAAGTGTAAGACTTCTGCTCGTATCAACATTCAATTCAGTTAAAAAACTATATAAATTAGAATAAAAGTAAACTTACTAGGGTCAAGTAGAGTCTTTAATCCGAATAGGACGAGGGGTATTTCAATAAAGCCGGGTGTTACGCGGAATGGCGACGTATCCGCTCTGAACGCGACCGTCACCTAAGGCTACCCGGGACTGACTGAACCAAGGCTGAATCTGAAACAACCTGAAAACAGTGAAGCCACAACAATGTTTGCAGCGCTAGAACAGCTAAAAGCTCGCTAGAAAAAGCTTCGATATTATTCCTCGTATAATTTATATGAATAAAAAACAGGCTATATTTCATATACACCCAGCTAGAGTATTTACTGATATACCAAAATGAGTATAAAACTTCTAAACTTAAGAATATAGTGCTAGATCTAGCCCTATTTCAGCTGCAGGGGTTTTTTCATGAAAGAGGATGTGATGCGCGGTGGGCGGGCGGCCTGGCAAATATTTATCGATAGAGCTAAGCAACGTGCATGTGGTCGAGGTGCATTGAGCAGGTCATGGCTGCTTCCAAGAGATGCAAGCTCAAGCGCTACATAAGTAACGGTTATTTAGTGTTGGTAGTAATTAACGGTCTAAATGAAAGAGATCTTCAATTTATGGAAGAAGGAATAGATTCACAACAAAATATGATTTTACCACCAACTGATAAATTAATTAGATTAAATAATAGATTTAAAAACTTCTAATTATGCATGTTAGTGATTTATTGAACATAGTCTTTTATTTTAATTTGACCGGATTTTTTTATAGTACCCACTATTAAATATTACATTTGTTTTTGTTAATAATCACAAAAACTAACTTGAAAATAATTTACGTTTTAAGTGGGATGATTGTTTAGGTTATATTATTTCATCCCATGTACTACTAACCAATCGATACGATTGTTTCGATCAAACATTAATATCATATCAACGTAAGAACAAACCTAATCATTAATGACTTACGAACTTTCTTGCTGTTTGTAAACACAAAGAAACACGCCTGTGAGCTTTATTCTACGTACTTCCCCTCTAACCACTATTCGATACATTTCAAGCATTATTATTTACTCGCAATCCAAAGCACGTTAACACGTATGAAACAAATATGTGTTCAAACAAAAGCAGCAATGGAACTGAGCGGCTATGTAGTGTCGTCTCGAGTAATTCTAGTGTGAAGAGATTTTCACCTTAGCCCTATCTATACATATTATACAAGGACAGACAACAATGTGAGTTGAAGGTCACTCCTTTAGTAAACGAGTAGCTTCCAGGATTATGGGCTTCGGTTGATTCATACAATTAGAACTTTCGCTCGTATAAGTTACGCCGTTATTTCGTAGCATATTCATTAAGGATTTTCTGTTATATGAGTTCTAACAAGCGTACATACATACTTTTCTTGCAATAAGAAGCGGAGCTATACTTCAATTTATAACGTTTTTATAGAAACGTTGGCTGTAATAAAGTCTGATGAAACTAACCAATACTTGGTACAATTCACACATTACATAACTTTGTAATCTAAAAACTGCTATTATTACGATTTATCTTAACTTAATCTTTAGTATTTACAAAAAGCTTGTTCCGTGGTCTGTAATATAATCCCTGAATGCTTGAAAATCGATGAGCATTCATATTGTTTAACTCCAGATCGATGTGACCTTGGCAATGGCTATGACGTAGTTATGTTGCAATACGAACCCTCTTTGCCGGCATTAGGGTGCGCCGAAAGGATTTATAAATGTTTTAGGAAAAGGGTTCATTATAATTTCAATAGCGGTACCTGTTGATCTTCGTTTGTCTTTCGTTCTCTTTAGATAAGGCTACTGCTAATAGTCGTGTTAAGACACTTTCAAACTCCACCTAAATTACTCTCCTTATTTCGAAAAAGTATGAGTAATAGAATAACAGTTGCTTGCATTGGACGAAAGTTCAAGTCATAAGTTGTAAGTGGCAATATTAAGCTATGATAGAGTTATTGTTGTAATAGTAAATATAAATAATGTGCCGAATTCAAACTATACAATTAGGCTTTCCCATTTGGAACACTTGGAAAGTCCTGGTGTCCGAAATTTCTATTTATATATTAATATATTTAATATCAGTATCAATGTGTTAAATCGATATCCACTGTTGCTATGTTATTACCTCAGGTTGGTATATGGTATAACACACTTCACTTTCCTGTAGAGAATATTGTAATTGAATATTGTTTGTATACATACACGCTCGCGTAACATTATCGTAAGACTAGAAATTATAATATGTTATTATTTTTTGAACATCCTATAAGCTTCATTTGTTCAGACTGCCGATTGCAATTCAATATTAAAGCAAAACACACTTCAGCCCCATCCAATTGGTATGATCCATAACGCGTGATGTTTGTTCCAAACATAATTTATCATCCACTCGAAACAGTGTTATTATGTCGGAATTTTACTTGACCACTTGACCTTAATCTGCATCGAAATAACACTACAATTTGTTCATATATGAACTGGTGGAGTAGCAGTTATTATCTATTATTAGTATTTTTCCACTTCCGAAAAACAAACAGGAAACACGTTTTGGAGAACAAACGTAGCAAAATCATTATGAAGTACATTGGTATATTTATAGCATACTTAATTAATATTGGAAATTCTTCTAATTATGAATATAAATTAATACATAATTTCACTAATAGGAGTTACCTAACCAAAATAAATTGAATTAGGCCGTAGAAATCGCTCTTAATTTGATCAATACATATAATAACACTCACCTAAATTAGCTATATACCATAGCGAGAAAGAAGAAGGAAAATTCTCGATTTGTAAGACATGTATTCCATTAATATTCCTGTAACGGCTGTTCGTAGAATTCCGTGCCTTGAACTGAGTCGGAACACTAACTAGTTCTAAAAATAAGCTCTGCGAAAGTGGAAGCGGAAGAGCCTCTAGAATTTTAACACAATACGTAAGTGGCAGGTACAGGTGGAGCCACCAATTAAGAGACAATATTCTTTTGTATGAAATCCCACACTATTATCCATATTTCACACTGAGATAATAGAGAATGGGAAAAATGTGTATAATCCATTGCAATTTTTTACTGTTGATGAATAATGTGCATATTTTTTTTAGTTTTAGTATTTTTCACAAGATCAAAGCCACTTTGCTTATATTCATTCAATACCTTTCCATTACGATTACATACTTACCATGATATACTTTTGGATAAATGTGAATTGTAAACATGATATTCTGGCGAAAAAATTGTGTTTTTTCTTTTTTATTCCTTAATGTATAAAACTGATTCACTTTCATCAAAAAACAAATTTTAAAGAATGGTATGGAGTAGAACTCTATTTCAACCTAATACTAATAATACCAGTGTTATCTATTTAATTGTATATTATTTCAATGTTCGCTGATAAAAAGGTCCCAAAGGCAATCAAGTAATGGAATTACTTACTCCACTCATGAAATTACTTTAACATTAAATTTGTATGGTGTCTGTACCACATCATTGAAACGCTAGTAATTTTTCCTTCGATATAAGGCAATTCATTAGTGACGCTAAAAGCTGGAAAGCTTTTGATGATATCATTGTTTAAGAGTTGACAGATATCTTTGTGAATGGCATATGTATCGCCAAGTGTAAACATTACTTATACTCGTATACTCATAATATTATCTCTTTGTATTGTCTAGTTAATTACAACACACATTTACAATAAAAAAAACTTACTTTCTTATTATACATTTTTTATAAATAGATGTTATTAATTCATTTACTATTATATTTTTCAATTGTATTAGAGCTTAGTGATATAGTATTTTATTAAATCTTTGTAAGCTTTCGTCTAACCACAATTAAGCTTCTACGTGCTGAGAATCACGTTAATATTTTATTTTATCTGAATAACTTACTCAAGGCTGTTGCAATTTAAGTTGTGATAGTTAAATTTGGTTATGAAATATTAAATGTACCTTCTCGCATAGAAGAAAAGAGTATAAGATAGAATGTAGAGGTGAAAAACAACAATTAAGTTGAGATTTAGCACAGATATAAGAATGCAATTGGTTTTAGTAACGATTGCTTTTAGCGGCTGTAACCCAGTGGGTAAGACCTCTGATTTCTTATGAGATAGATGGTTGGTTCGAATCACGGACCGACATGTACCAATGAGTGAAATTTCAGGCTTCGAGTGACCGCGTGAGTGTCCCCAACAATACATAAATCAACAATATGACATTCTGAAAGAAGATGAAGTTAAAAGCACTAAGAGTACGAGTTTAATCGTTAAGTATATGAATGTTTAATGAAGTGAAAGTGGTTTGCCAGGATAGGGATAAATTTGCATCTGTGATTTCCGCCTACCCTGTCTAGGGTGACAGGGTTTATGTATATGTGTATGTATTATCAAACAACCACTTAGTCACGCAAATTACTAAAAAAAATCCGACATATCGCCTAGCTAGTACTACTAATAGTTAACTGAGTCCAAACTCAGTCGAGTACTAAACTAGTAAGCGTAAGTTATGCGCCCCTATTAACTCCTTCATTGACCCAAGTATCTCGCATATCAAGTTCAGAAAATCCTCTTAAAACGTTTTGTCAAAGTCTACGGGTTCAATAAGTTTAGACATGCGCAGATCTAGCAAGATCTCGAGTTAACGTAACATGCCAATTTGAACCTTATGATACTGACCCTAAGATTCAATATTACTAGATGTGGTAGCCTGAGGCAAAAAGGCTAATGCTGTGTGAATGGTTTTCAGGAAACATTAGATTGAATATTCTAGCATCAATCAAAACTTATATTGACTTTAGATTGCAAAATTTACGACCCTTCATTTGCGTTTGCTCTTAGATACCTGAATGAGATTACTTTATTACCAAAGGTCATTAAATGTTTACCAAAGTTATTGTCTACTAAAAAACTGTACAATTTACTGATCTGTCTATTCTTCATGTGTTTACTAATTAAGAGAGCACTAACAAAGGGGTACAAGTTTTGGTATATAAATTAAGATTGAAACGGAACGACCGAAATTAGATAATAGCATATTCTAATATTAAAAGGTTTTATAGTACAAACGTAAGCTATTATATAGTATCGTGCTTCTATTGACTTGCAGAAACAATAAAAGTCCATACAGTTTATAGTCCAAGTTCATAGATCGACATACTAAAAGTAGGAGAAGCAGAATAGCATTTCTACTATTTTAATTTTCTTTACTTTTCTTTCGGCATCACATATATAGCATGTGTAATTAAAGAAGGTAATCACACTTCTAATAATATTTCACAATAGAACAGTCTGTATGCGACCTTCGTCAGTAAAGCAGTAAAGTCAGTAATAAATTCAATATTAACACATCTTCTATACAAGATTTTATATGCTTCTAATGTAAAATATTTAAGAAAATATTATGTATTTATATTCACATAAAGAAACGAATAGTTTAATTGGCATTCATCATAAATCACTTAGACTATCTGAAATTTCATAAATATTATGCTCAAACGATACGATATCGACAATAGCAAAGATTCTACTTATATTCGAATGGTCTTAAGTACTTGACTACTTACTACAAAATGATCTTTTACAAGGACTAGCGGTCTGTAGCCTAGATCTAGGAATTTCCTTGACCTAAATACCCCCAATTCTCGGCACTGTTAAGCGAAAAAGGACGCTCCTTTTAAAGGTCACTCCAGACTTAATTGGAGCGTCGCTTTTCTCACATTATGCTGTGAATGTGAAAGTAGGGAAGACATTAACACGCATCACGTCCGCGAATGCTGAGTGTGTGTACAGAATCTCGAGACATTAAACCCCATATATACTTTCATGGGTTAAAGATGCTAGAACTATGTGAAAGGCTACCAGCACATATCATTATTAGAACGGTACCTAATCACTCCCCGAACCCTTTTTATGCTAAGTAACCAACAATTGTAACAAGTAAAAGTAATATATTATTGTTATTCTCGTTTCTTAAAATCCCAAGTCATCAAGGAAGTAATTACGTTTTTAATCAATTATGTAAGTCATTAAAACACACTACAAACAGCAATATATTATGAATATTTATAAGTTAATAATGTCTTCATATTTGTGGTAACTAACTGGTCACTGTTAGAAAATCTGTTTGGAATTACTAAAGACCAGCTTATTTTACATGTTTCTATTATATATTTCGTAAAACAAAGATCATCACAACCATTTGTCTTATAGCACATGATCCTCTCCATTTCATTTCTCCCTTAAGTTTTTGCTGGAGCAAAGACTGGGTAAAACGATCTATCATTAGCGAAGACGCGACCAGACTAGCATGTAAAATGGACTTAAATATGCCAAAGATCTTTGCTGAACGCCGAGTTATTAGAGCGTCTAACTTAAGATTTAATTATTTTGATTACCGTGAAGTTTATATAGGTTTTGAACTCATTACTAACACATACATACATTAACGAACCACAATCCGTTTCGATGATGACAGAAATGAGATTGACGACACATTTATAACATGTGTTTGGTCACTTTTACCTGTAGCAAAAACGTAGAATACAATGAAATCGTTTTCATGATAGAATTTTCAATTTTCTGACTGAATAAACAGTACAAATTACATCCAAATAATTCGAATGTACAATACAGTTTAAATTAGACATACGATATGCAGCTCCACGTGCATTGATCGCTGCATGACCCACTTTCAGGTCATAACCGTTTGTTTACCTTTGCTTTCGGTCCCGGGACACACTATTCTAGAAACGTCGGGGGACAAAGCCGGTGCTTTTCGCTTGTTCGTCGAGAATACTATGAACTAATATCTCTTAGTACGTATGTATTACCTGTAAGTAATGTTTCTGTTCAAAGTTATAATCTAGACATTGCAAAAACTTAGAAACAGCTGCCAGTATGTCTTGTATGCCATAAAAGGTAAAGGTGTGACGGCAGATTTTAGTTGTAATTAAAAGACACTATCAACCCATGTACAATTAAATTATGTCAAAACCAAATGTATTCGAGGCTCTTCTATGGTTCAAGACACTGTTAAAGTTTTTGTTGATTATTTATTTCATGCGTGTAAAATCATGTTTAGTATTTTCAAGGCTGCAGTGAGGAATCAACAGCTGTCCATGACATTTGCATTAGGGAACATAACTAATGCTAGGCAAAAAAAAAACCAATATAGTTTTTTATATAAATGCATTTATTTACAGAAGTCAAGCACTTCAATAACCTACAGCTAAAGTTTAGTTACAAGGCTTAATCCAAATATGAGTTTCAAAATATTTACATGTATCAATAAAATTTAGAAAACCGTAACTGTCACTATGAATATAAATTCTAGTTCTTTATTAGCTATTTACATAACAATTTTCAACACGTTGCTGGGCAAAAATAAACTGCAATCCATTTACAATTTTTGACTACTACTATAATTATTTAGTAAGAATTAATATTATCTTCCCTGCATTATATAACCAGAAAGCCAACTTACAAATTTTATTTTGATCATATCTCTAATTATTATTTTTTGAGTTGTTGACATCTAAATGAAATAATGTGACAAATGTACATAAATCGGAATAAAAAAATGATAATAATTTGTTGCAAATTATGAACTTACTGAGAAGAAAAGAATACATATTCTGTTCAGGAACTATTTCGTCACGAAACAATAACGAAAATGCTTTGTTATGACCCTATATACGAACATGGTAAACTGTTTTTTGTATTGAATTTCAGTTTTCTTATTTGTGTAATAGTAGAAAATAAATAAATTCTCCAACAGTTTTTTTTTTGAGAATTAACACGTATTTAAAATCGCAAAACTATGTAGTTATGATCTACCATAATTTGCACAGTACCAAAATAATATAACTTATTGGCGAAAATCCACTTCCTAATATAGATTCCTAAAATGACGGAAGTTTAATTCAGTTGATTGTTTACTGTTTTATATAGAATCTGTATTTGAAGAAATATACACATATTCAATCTACTGATCCTTAAAGCATCTATTTTCAACACTTATTCCCTAATTGAATGACTAAATTTCTAAAAGAGTATATCGTCATATTAAATACAATATGCCCTGTTAAAAATAATGTATTCAATTATCATCAGCTTTTCTGAATACAGGGCTAAGTCAAGATGTTTCCCTGAATAAATATTTTCAAATTTAGCTAATAACGATGTCTACTGGGATAAATATTCGGGTTCTGGACGTGACTTATACTGGCTGGCTTGGATACCTGCAAAAGAAATGTAATATATATATATATATATATATACATAAGAAAGTTTTACATCAATCAATCAGCCTCATGTTAGTCCACTGCTTGAAGCAGGCCTCCCCAAGGGTACGCCACAAACACGATCTGTCGTGGCCCTCAGCCAACCACTACCTGCAATCTTTATAAGGTCATCGTTCCACCGAGCAGGGGGGCGTTCTACACCACGTTTAAGTTTTATATAAATATAAGAAATTCAAAAATATTATGTAGTCTTAAAATATATATTGTAAATAAAATAGACACACTAAGATGGTTAGTAATTTAAGGGTTTGTACGACCAATTTCATACCTTTGAAGATCATTAGCTCAAAATCCACGGTTCACTAGATAGCCAATACCCAACGGAAGTAGATAGTTCATCGTCGTTCCTAGCTACTAACTATTGACTGTCTACAGATCGAGTAGTATTGATTCATGGTGAAATAAAAACTTTTTGCCACATGAATCTATTTTTATTTAAATAAATAATAGGTTTTGTTTCCATAGCTGACAGAACGAGCTAGTTGGGCTTCACGTATTAGCCTAATCCCATTTCACATTTTAATGCGATTCACGTGAGACCACGGCAGCAAACAACATTAACTCGGTATTTATAAAGCTCATACAAATCAATGCGCAAAATACTTATTAATGCAGTAACAGTTGTGTTACAATATTCATAATTTCAGGTACCTACTGGTAAAGACGTTCACAATTTGGTGTTTGAAACAAAATATTATTACACTTTTATATAATTCAAAGGAAGATGGCGTGTTATGAAGGAGGTCTATTTAAAAAATAAAGTGTCTTTTCTTGTACACATTTACATCACGCCCGTTTTCCAAAGAAAGGTTGGTAAAGATACATTTGTCTCGATGCTGACATACCACTCGCTTAATTTATCATCCATGAATGCACACTTGGCGGTTATAGATACTTCTCGCGCCACTCTATTCCAAAATGTCTTGTATGCATACATACACATCAAGCCTGATTCCCTGTAGTCGGGTAGGCAGTGATCCGCATCTACCCCGATTCTGACATACCACTTCCGGTTCATTGTCACTTGTATACTTCTCAAACATAACATACGCTTCACGACTTATGTATACACACTCCCTTTTTTATTCTGGCGTGGTAGTCACGAGGCTTGAGTGCCCATCTCCGTAATTTCGAAGGCATGTTAGGTATGGGGTCACTCGAAGCCCGCATTTAACTAGATAACACCTCACGTTATAGGTAGTGAACCGTATCACCGTATAAAGGCACTGGCTATTACCTATCTTGACGGGTAAGCAGGTTTCCTCACGATGTATTCTCTCACCTGACTGTAAATTATGTACGTAAATGAAAAACCCATATTTTAATTTCATTCATTGGTACATGCCAAAGCCGGCATTCGACCTAGGACCTTTCCTATAACTCAGAAGTCTTACTTACTGGGTTACAGCCGCACTTCGAATATATCTTGTATACATACATACACATGAAGCCGGATCCCCTGTAGCCCTGACATACTACTTTCGGTTCATTGTCACTCATACACCTCCTCATACACACTAGTATACTTCTCCCAATGGCAGCATTCCTCACTTTTTTATCCCGCCAGGGGCGCTAGTGAGAATGGAGACCTGTCAAGTGTCAATTCCTAATCATTTTCTAATAATCTATTTGTTTATCAATAGTTCAACGTTGTTTATGATAAAAATGTCGGAAAAAGATGTATGTTTAATTTATTATTTATTTAAAATAATCTAATAATACGTATGTTTAATTAAATTATTTAACAAATAGATGTTTGTTTACATTATGAAAACGATCGGTTGGCATTTGACAGGTCTCCGTTGACTACAGCGCCACTAATTTGGAACTAAAACAATGTGGCCATTACCTGTATATTAGGGTGCTGCTGCGAAGGATGTATGGAGAGGTGGCGCGTGGGTGGCGACTGCGCGTACACCACGCCACTGGATACTGCCGGGTGGTGAGGCTCGCTTAACCCTATCAACACTTGGGGTTGCTGTGACAAAGAAATGAACTTTAGTATATGGGGAACTGAGATGTTATAGGTACTAGAGGTAAATAAATAATATGCTAGCCGTCCCGAGCAAGGCTGTGATGTAAAAAGGATGTTAACTAGCTGCCGTTCGGCATGTCGTAGGAGGCGACTAAGGGACTAGGGGTAAATGGGATTAATTGAGTGACGGGCTAGCAACCTGTCACCAATGTTCTATATGCCATCACAAACCCGATATTATGCTAACATGTGAGCAAGGAGATGTTTTCAAGTGTCCAAGGTTCTGTCTACCCCGAGCGGGATTAACGGACGTGAACGTGTATGTGTGTCACACTTTTACGTTCCGGTTTCTCGTACATAACAAAGAAAAATAAAGACAAAAGCGTTCACGACCTTTAACTCTTGCGGGGTAGTCAGAGGTTCAGGTTTCCATCTCCGCAATTCTATGGCCACCACGAACCCACAAGTTGACCAAATCAGTACTCAATCTCACAGATGGCAAGCCATGTCACCATTCACAAGCACCAACTATTACCTGTTCGGGGAACAGTTAGGTTTCCTTACTATATTTTCCCTTATTGTAGTAAACAAAACTATATCAAAGATTATAAACTAGCGACCCACTCCGGTTTCGCACTTCTGGCTATTTAATGGATGTTATTATACGTATAAACCTTCCTCTTGAATCACTCTATCTATTATAAAAAACCGCTTCAAAATCCGTTGCGTAGTTTCAAAGATTTAAGCATACAAAGGGACAGAGAAAGCGACTTTGTTTTATACTATGTAGCGATAATTCGCGTTTTCCATGCCCGAGTTCTCGAGGGTCGCCTTGCACTACCTGAGCTACGAGGTATAGGTGTGTGTGTACATTTGTTACCATTATAATATTATATTAATTTACTGATATGTAGAATATGATATGTAGTAAATAATTTTTGTATTGAAATATACTTACATTGTTCGATACCTTGTAATTAGTACGTCACCGAAAGGTGACCTGTTAGGGTGACGTACATACCAGAATTAAATAAATAAAACAGAACTAACCTGAGCTTCCTTCTTCGACTCCTGGTGTTGGTTATTCAGCATATCCAGGTAGAGCTGAGGTGGCGGCGGCTGCTGCGCGTATAACATGCCGTGGTGCGCCGTGTGGTACATCATGGGAGGCGGCCTGTCGTTCACGGTAGATGACGGCATGGGATAGTACGAGTTGTTCGAGGACACTAAGTTGCCGTACTGGGACGATTCTGGGGTGAAGATTGTGTAGTTAGAATATAGAATATTTTGTGAATAGAAAACCAAAGGTGAATATAGCGAGGAAGTAATGAATAGAAATTAGGATGAAGGAGGTGTATATTATATACTAATGTAACTATAATGTCTAGTTACAATCTTCTGGGGACGAGAGAAGTATGAGAAAGGGGTTTTTTCTAAACAAATTTCTTGAATGTTAATGAGTAATGCTTGATTTCAATTTCGGAATTGATTAAATGGAACAAACACTATTTAGAAACACAACATATTTAACTGTGTATAAGAATTAAAAAAGGACAATCGACACTTTCCCACAGATAAGTTCCTATGTAAAGGTGAAATGTGTAAACAAATTAATCCCAAAAATTAAACTTACTATTCCAAAGCACAGCTCGTGCCATTTGGCGTCCCATTCTACCATCTTCCATTTCTGTAATGAGGAAATTAATAAATAACATAACCATCAGATGATATGTAAATGGCGACATGGCTCAGTAACTGTCACATAGAATACTGACTATCTGGTTAACACGTGGGTTCGAGGTGGCCATAGAATAATTACCTCTACGATCGCGGATATGGATACCTGAATCTCTGACTACCCCTCAATGGTTAGTGATTGTGAAAGCAATTATCTTATGAACATGAAGGGTTCGAATCCATTTATCCTATGAATATTAATGAATGCCATCACAATATAAAATGTCTAATTAAGCGATTATCATAGATGACTCGATCTTCATAGTTGAATAAATTGATAAAAATTAAAATAGTATTTATTTATCTTTACATGCTATTTTTACTAGATTGTTCTGATTCGATACCATATTTTGATTACTTCTTTATATTGATACATACGTCTTTACATAAGTTTTGTTTGACTTTAGACATATAATAAATTACACATTACCCTCAGTTACCAACTAAACAAGCAATAGCTAGGTATTGTTTGTAACTTACTAGGCTCAGAGTAAACCGACTGTTGTTTCATGGGCGGCTGATGCAGGCGGTGTGCGTACAAAGCGTACGTGGGAGAGGGACTACGCTGCCTCTTCACTCCCGAATGGACGGGCGCTCGGACCATCGGAGACTATAATGGGAAACAGTTATAGAAATTAATAAGGTATATATTATTGATACTATGTGTTAAGTTTGAAAGTACAATAACCTGGAAAACCATGTTGTACAAAACAATGCATATGATTTTCTGCCTTAGGTACGGCTTCAAAATTAAGGAAAACATCATAGAGATTATAGTCTATTATTTAGGAGGCCACCTATTATTTACATTGGGTCTTAAGTTTCTAGTAAAAAGTGGGCCATGACCACTATGATGTTCACTTAATGTCTAACCACTTTGAATGGGAATACAAATGATCAATTTTTTGTCTTTTGTTTGAAATCTTACAATACAAGTCACATGTCACTCATTTTGCAATCAAAAATCATACCACTTCTACAACAACACACCTTTAGACAAATTTAAAGTTGACACTAAAGCGATGCTGATGGAGAAGGGCTACTACACCGTTAAAGACTATATAAATGATGTTTTGTGACGTTTCATTTTTGTGTGGTCATGGCTTCACTTTCCGGTTCTTATTGGGACTCTCCTTAAATTTGTTATAAAACACTATTTGTTGGATGTGAAGCTTTGATCATGTTCTAATGAATTAAGTATTATTAAAATTAATGTACCCATTGTCTGCAGAGTTTCTTGGCATTTCTTCTCTGCAGAGTTTGTCTTTTCGAAGTGCCATTAGTTTTAGTTTGATTATTCTAAATTGATTTATTTTAAGAATAACTTTTATGTTAATGACATATTTTTATGATAATGTTTTTTTTTTGACGTTCAATAAGTGATATTAATATCCTTATGTTGAATAAAAGATTTTCATTTCATTTCAACAAGTCCAACAAATGTGTGTACCTTATTCAGTATATGTGAATTATGCAGGGGATGTCTGCTTTGCTGTTGGGGCTCGCCTTGTCCTGACGGTTGTACTGGAAACATGGGCATTTGCACATTACCCATCGGCATTTTGGTTTGATTCATCTCACTGGAAAAAAAATAATGGCATTAGATTATTGAAGATATAGTTGTATTAAATATTAATCACATGTTTTGTGTATAAAACGGGTATAGTTACTGACATAGCTAAACTTAGTTCAACGTCCTATCATCTGCATAGTATAGTAAATCTTATAGTACTAAATAAATTAACATCATTAGTAGTAACTATGACATGCATTTGTACCACCACCATTATCGGCTTTGTAGTAGTACATTCTTAAACAACCTTCAAGATGCTACAATGTTTTGTTCACTTTTATCAATCATTCTAATATTGAATTTTAAGAAAGAAAACATCTTTTCACCACCATTAACTTACAGTCTGATAGTCAGTAGGCCAATCATGTAGTAAGGGACCACCTTCAACCGACATGTTAACTAGTTACTCAATACTTAACGTAACAGATGGTACACCATGTGATCATTAGTTACCAAACACTGCCTAATATTACACAATGAAACTGTCCTTTAAATTGTATTAAAGTGATTACGTACTTAGATTCCTTTTGTTGTTGCCTCTTCCTAGTTTCATCTTCGTTCAGAACCTTCTTGAGCTGCATGAACAGCTGTTGTTTTTCTTTCTCCAACAATTTCAGTTTCTGTTCAAGTTGATCAATCTGTTCCTTTGTTTCTTCTGTAAATTGTTTGTTTATTGATTTAATACAAACTTTGTTATTTCAACCAAAAGGTCTTACTGAGATGCTGGTTTGTGTTTCTTAAGATGATATGTTATGCAGGTTAGGTCATATGGTAACAGTTTTATAAATATATTGTAAAGAAAGCCTATGTATGACACATTGATTGGTGACAACAAAAGGCAATCAATATTGCAAATTAAAGGTATAATTTAATTTTCGCATTTCCTAGGTCAGATGAAAATTAAGTTTACATGTTAAATTAAAATATAGGAGACATAAATAAACCAATTCTAAATAACATTGTCTTTAAATATGTATGTGGACAACTGTTATCAATGAAGCATATTTGCTACAGCAGGTCAAAGAACAAAGCATTCATTCTCAACTTTTTACCCCTAAAATGAAAAAGAATGCAGATTCTTTTACTTATATAGTTATTCTCTTTTAATATAAATACTACCTATAAATACTATATAGCTACCTATAATTTATTTTTATAGGTAGCTCTATATTTAGCCTGTAAAATTCATACAGTTTGTAAATAAACATACCAAGGGTCATGACATCTTGTCTTTCTCTTGCTTCCCTCTCCTTCCTTAATCTCTCTTCTTCAACTTCTGCTTCATATTCTGTAACAATTAAAATTATAGTGTTATAAGTCTGCAATATCATATTTCCTGTAAAATTTTCTAGTGTACTAGTTATTAGTGACTGTCGTTATAATGTAAGACTATAATTTATAAAATTGATTTTAAAATGTAATTCAACTGCTATTCTTATTGGACCACAGGGTTAATGCTGCTTATAGCATTCAGCAGTGACCATTGGCAGTTTTAGACACACTTGTTTGTCGACATTCAATGATTTCATAAGTGGGATACCTAAAGGTGCCTAAAGAAAGGAAAATGTAAGTACTTTATAAATGACAGCAACCAGGTAATATGAATTCATCATAAATAAATAAATGCATTCACAACCATTAACCGTTGAGGGTTAATCAGAGGTTTAGATTTCCATAATTCCAAATTACGTAGGTAGTAATTATAGCCACTTTGAACCCATGTGTTGACCAGATAGTTAGTATTCAATGTGACAGGTGGTAAGCCCTGTGGCCATTTACAAGCACTAACTTTTATTTTCTTCTCATGATGATTACCCTCACCCGTATTCAATGCATTTTGTGAATATATTTATATTATGAAAATGTTCATTTCTATGTACATTTTCATAATATAAATATATGAAACTTCATTTCCATTGGTACATGCTCAAGCAGGATTTTAACCCTGTACCCACTGATACAGTGTCAAGCCCCAAACAACTGAGTTATGTTGATAAAAGCAATAACAATTAACATCTATAAAAAACACTTGATTTCAATTTGGTAAAGATAAATCAATAAGCTAGAGCACAGAATGAATATTATCAATAAACTTAATCTCAACACATGGCATCACTATATAAAGCGTACTTAAACTAAGTGAAATAGATCTACCAAATAATGCAGGAAAATTACTCTGTAGCGTTTACTCATGAATTCACGATTATAACATTATAATTAATAGGAATACCTTGTTTCTTGCGTTGTCGCTCTCGCATGATGTAGCGTTTCAGAGCATTCCACATTTTTTGCTCCTGTGATGGTTCATCAGTCGAGTTATTTGTTGTCGCAGCAGGCATGTTTGCAACTGCTTGCTGCTGACCGGTAGCAGAAGAATCCAGTGTTATGTTGTCACGTATAAATCAAATCTAATATAACTGAACATATGCAACAAGCACTTGCTTCTATGAGATCAAAATGATACCACCGATGATTTACAAAGTTATCAATTGTGTAAAATATAGGAACACTGCTACTAAGGGGAATCTCTCAAGTATGAAT
Source organism: Leucoptera coffeella (assembly GCA_030578115.1). Classification (NCBI taxonomy): domain Eukaryota; kingdom Metazoa; phylum Arthropoda; class Insecta; order Lepidoptera; family Lyonetiidae; genus Leucoptera; species Leucoptera coffeella. The sequence goes on from JAMBLF010000407.1 coordinate 19,383, forward strand.
TCATAGATGAACCTAAGGATTTTAATGGTTTGATAGACCAAAACAATTATTATTTATCATATTATAGAACATCACATTTAGAAAATCACTCAAATGATGCTAATGCTTGATCATAGAACTCGGAGAATACAGTAAAATCCAATCCATTCAATTGTAAAAAGAAATGTCATTTCCGCCTACTTGGAGTTTATTTTAGCAACGTCTCGTCAATTCGAATTGAAAGGTCTAGAAAATCAATTATTTTGACGATTCAGTTCATTTATTACAAGTATAAAATGATGAAAACATATTAAAAATATAAATTATGTCAATTGAACTTACATCTATTTATTTAACATTATTTTTAATAACAAAAAATATAAATAAATCTATGCTAGAGAAAAGAATGCTATGCACAGACTAAAAAAGTAATAATGTGTCGTGATACTGGCACAAAAGTGACCCAAAGGAAAATGTTGGAAATTCAGTCTCTGTCAGTCAGTGTTGTCTTCATCAGGCTTCCTTCATTTTCTCTTTAGTTACATACTTTCTTATCTTTACAAAATTTATCGGCTTTAGATAAAATAACTAAATGTAGGGACAAATTTAGTATACATACAGCAACTGAATCGTGTTGAATCTTTCAAAATGGACGGACCAGCTGGACCGAAAAAGAAGCTGAAAACCGTGAGTTTTAACCATTTATTTACATTGGAAGGTCTCTTACTCATAACTAAATTATTTAGCACTTTACGTTGTAATTGGAGAAAATATCAATAGTTTTCGCGCTATGAAATTGTTTGCAATATTTTTCCTCTATATTTAAAAGCGCCTTAATTTAAAGTTTTCCTTTAGTTAAATTAATATATTTTTTAGAATAACGTTTACTTAGCTGTTAAGATGTTTATTTAATTTAGGAATTTTTGTTCATATTGTATTCGTACTGTCGAAGGTTTATTACAATTCTATGTAGAACTATTATTAACTTATGTGGTGTGTGTTATGTGTATACAAAAACCTGAAACACTATTTATTCAGCTGTTATTCTTTGTTATAGTTAGTTTGAAATAAGTTATTATAATAGTAGAACCAGGAAAACTATTTCATATATTTCATTAAAGTTGCTTCTGTTGACAATTCGGATATTTTTTAAAATAATTGATAAGTAGGTCATACAAATTTGGAATATTAAGCTCATTTTTTAAATGGTTCACTATATTTTTTATACAAGTAATACAAGTTAAAAATTCTTATATGGCATAAAATGCTTATTGCCCAATGGTTTAGATTGAATACCATTACCATATGTAGACAAGTAGGTACAATTCAACATGTTAATAGAAAATGTATTTGTTCAGGAAGATCAATTTTATATGTATTTATTTACATACAATGAATATTCTCACATCCTTTAATTCCTTGAGGCTTAGACAGAAGCTATAAAATGCTTCATGTCCTTGGTCACCTTTAACATAACTATCATGATTGTGATGGCATTGCAATAAAATAAATACATACATATATAGTGGCTGCTAGATTATGAAGAGACCCTATTGACTTGTCTAGTCCCTATTGTATGACATGTAAGGATGTAATTTGAATTTGGCGTAGCTCAGTTGTTTGGGGTTTGACTCTGAATCAGTGGGTACAGGGTTCAAATCCCGCCTGAGCATGAACCAAGGGAGATGAAGTTTAATTAATTTCTATGTACATTTTTGCAATAAAAATACATTTGTGAATTATACCGAATACTATTGTGAGGGAAAATATAGTGAGGAAACTTACCTGTTCCCCAAATAGGTAATAGTTAGTGCGTGTAAATGGCAACATCACCACCTGACAGATTGAGTACTGACTATCTGGTCAACACGTGGGTTCGAGGTGGCCATAGAATTACTAACTCCGCAATCGCGGAAATGGAAGCCTGAGCCTCTGACTATCCTGCAAGGGTTAATGGTCATAAATGTCTTTTTGTCTTTTCTTTAATGGGGTCATGGTTCAAAAGAGTATGAGTCACAATATTATAGTCATATGTGCATCTTTAATTATATTTACTATAAGTATGTGATGGTTATAGAGTACCAACATAACTATCTATGTTTTTATTGGCCTGTGTCTCAGATAAGGTAGGACATTAACAAGTTGCAAAACTATATTTTAGACCATGATATGGAATTTTCCATTTATTAGCACTAACAATTTTGTTTATGTTTATTTAGTTATATTTTAAAAAAAATAATAGGTTAGTATAAAATATTCAGAGGATATTCACACTCTTTTTTTGGTATGTCGAAAAAAGATAATGCACAGTAACTAACTAGTCAATTGTTTTTTTCTGTACACGTTTCCATATTGAGTTAAAAACGGTAGCACGAAATAAAGTCGCGCAGTAACGCTTGTTAAACTTATTTAACCGTTTTGACGACCATGTAAAGGTACCTAAACAATATCAGAGTACGGATATTCTTTATAACGTGAACCTGCGTACGCTGCAGTTCAGTATAGTGGTGAACGGAGTGCGAGTCGCCGGCGCCACTTATTCGCGACCGGTTTTGTTTGTTTTGAATTCGGAACGCGGTTCACGGTTGGCGCGAAAGTTTCTCCCGGGTTTTGACAAGTTCCAGCCGCGACAATGAGTTTGGAGCAGCGATTTCAAAAGGTTGCCGAGACTTTTGAAAAGTACAAAATCGGTGAATGGGGGACTCGAAATGTTAGTATGTTATTATTTATTTTACATTGTTTGGTTTTGATTGAGAGTTTTACTTGTAATATGAGATGTTGTAACTTTTATTCTGCGAATTTCTTCAATTACTCATTACATAAATTATAACTACATCAAAAAATTACACTATAATAACAAATTGCTAGAGACGATTCTAGTAGATTTTCGATGTAGAGACAATCATATAATAGGGGCTTAAATATCAGGTAATACATTGGCTTTTCAGTAGCCAAAAACTTCTCACATGCGAAGATAAGCACTCAATCATCTGCTTAGTTACTTCAAAAGGATTCATATTTGTGAAACGTACTGACGTTTAAGTTTTCCTGTCTCATTAAACTAGTAAACAATTAGCGCTGGTAACATTAAATCAAACAGAAGTCACATTTTTATTTTCTATCGATTATTCTGCGATGCACAAGAAATCGTAGCGCCAGGAAATGATTTGCCAGAATTCCAATTTTTATGACTCGTCAAACCAGTGGCTAAGTTTTACGTAAACAATCCACTTTCACTGCGAACATTATTGTTAATGTTGCGTTAGCGATATCGAGTTATGCTTACATGTGTAATAGAAAATTATCATTTGCAAAGGTACCGCACTGTTTCACTAGTCCTGTTTGATATTTCAGTGAATTTGATAGTTCAATGAAAGGTACAACTGAACTCTCTATATAACGTATGAAATAAAATTAATAGCCAAGTTTTAAACTGTCTTCATGAAGTACTTATGATAGGTATTAATAACACATTTAGAAACCTTTGAAGAAGTGTGACTGACCTAAGTTTTGAACCCGGACTCTTACGGTTATACATCTAACTAACTATTCCTAGCTTTGATGTTTTCATACGCCGTTCCCTCAGTCATATTTTACAGTAAAAATTACACTTAAAGAAATCCAAAACACACATCGTAATAAATGCACACTTTATAAATCCCAGTGTCATTAACGTAGAACAATAGAGTTTATTTAAAAAGGCGTTCGCCTCTAATGAAATTGAAACTAAGATTTCTGTAACTAGTTATAATGCTTCCTTTCCCATTTTATCGTCTCGTTAGTTTGACACTTATCACATTCATAACACTAAAAGCCAGCTTGAGATCAAAGTTATCGATATTTGTTTGAAGTATCGTGCTGTTTATGAAACAAGTTTGTAGTACATGTTCTAAATGGAATTAACCACTAAGATATTTTACTATTCCTCTGAATGTCAGTAACCCTTTACTTTGTGATTCATTAATTGATAGTTACCCTTTGAGGGATTAAAGACCTTACCAAGACGGCATTAGTTGATCAATCTAATGAATTGTTATGATTTTATACTGCCTCACATTTCTATTTGAAACAGTTTATCTAAATACCTATAAAATAAGACGACAGTTTTATGTTCCGAAGGGAAAGATTCGTGCAATAAAACTTTCTAGAAAGCGTACGAAATGATTCAAAAACCAGTTCTTACATTTAATTAACCCGTCTACTTAAGTCGTGATATGTGTTCGCAACATTTATTAAGTAATAAATGAATCGTGTAAGCATACCTATTTCATTGTTTATCAAAGTTTAAAATAAAACCTATATTACTCGTATACAGATATTATGACAGTCGTGTCTTATTCCCTTCCGAAGTGGACCCTTGGAGATATTATCTCTACAGTCAGTCGTTAACAAAACTATCGGAATATCATCGAAGGATTAAGAATATTGATGACAGGTTTTGTTCCTATAAATGAGGCATTTATTTTTTTATTCATGGAGACTATGTGTTTGTCTATTAGTGTTTCTTATAAAGTCCTTGCTTATATGTAAACAAAGGAGATTTACTTTGACGATTCTTTTACAACATTTTTGAACATAAACAATGCAATGTATGAACGAATGGACGGGGATTGCAAGTGCCGCCGAATTGTTCCGCCTTGCTAAGAACAAAAAGGAGTATGCAGAGCTGACTGCCAACCTCCACTAGTTGGAGAGGCACTCTAAGAAGAAGAATGCAATGTAAGCCGTTGTTCTGAAAATGTTCTCTAGATTTACCGCTATGTCGCTAAGTAGTTAGTGTTTTACATTTGCGCTTGACTCTAGCCATATGGCACAAAATACTGTCACAGGGACACTGCAATAATGTTACGAGTAAAGTGGACTTTGTTAAAATTTTAGCATTTTATACTAACATTTTTGTGTTAAAAAAATTAGCAGTTCTATTTTTGGCATTGGGTCAGAAAAGTTTTGTGTCTTTATATCGAATGATTACCTTCACATCAAAGACAGAGACAACACATAACATATTATAATAAATAGTCCCTTTTCTTTTTATTGTTCCATATGCCATCACAACGCCAATACTCACTAAAAGAGACCTAGGAAATATTATCGTGCCTCTGAAGTTCAGTCCACCCCGAAAGGAAATGAAAGACGTGAATGTATCTATATGCACATATGTAATACCTTTTGACTACAATCTAGTAATGCATAGGTACGTTTTCAATAAAGCATCTAAATGAAAGACGTCGGCATGACATTCACAATTAACTTCCTTGTTATTAAGCTGTTTCCTTCTTAGCTTAAGCGTTCTAATCAATGGTTTCTTGCAAAGGTAGTTATTTGAACGGTGACTGAACAGTATTGAGTGACCTTGCTCGGGAAATGTTGTTAAGTTTTTCTTAAGGCCCTACAAAGCTTATTCCGATTTCCGGATTAAGTAACTACAGTTTCCTAAAAGAACATTGTTTTTTATTTGCAATATTTAGTTACGCTTATTTAGTTACAGTTGTTGTTTTGGTTTGCAATGAAAACTTATCAGTGCCTTACTAATTGCATAATTGGGTTTTAAAATGTTTGTTTAAAATGTGTTGTTTCGGCTTCGGAATAAGAATAATCAGCTGTTATTGAAATGTCTTAATTCACAAGCCACTCCACAGTAGCTCCTTTTATAGGCTTCATTTGTTTCTATACATAGAGCTATTAAGTAAATTCAACTTTAACTCTTTACATATCTAATAACAATTGTGTAATGAATATGGCCCCAACACTTCTAGTGAAAACTGATAATCGCCATAATTTCCTAATATAGCAAAATTCCTTAAGTTACCTTTTTTATCTTTTATTATAAAATATGGGTTCAAGGTGACTATTGAATGACTACCTCTGCGATTGTGGAGATGACACGCACCCCTGACGATCCCGAAATGGTTAATAGTCTTGAAAGTATTTTTCTTGTTGTTGATTTATAGTAAGTTCCTGATTATACAATTAAGAAATTACTATTCACAATTCTAAGTATCCTCTGGGGTTTATGGTAACCCATTGTATCATGTTAACCATATTATTTATAGCATTCTGTAACAAATGGTTAGCGTTATCTTGTAGAATCCCAGTCATTAATATTCATTAAGATGTCATATTCATCATTGGCTTATTAGCAAGAATGCTCTCTCTATGTAAGCATGTACAGATTAACATCTCTCATTACGTCTTTTAGAGGTAGCCAGATATATTGTATCAAATCGTGTAAATATAAAGATTCTATTTAACTGCCTGTTTTCAAGAGTGTTTCCAGTGAAAATTCGCATACAATATCATAAGTATGTAAAAAAGAGTGTTCCTATAAGTTTAAGGTTGTATAGAATTTAAATTAATTGCCTATAGAATGTTTTTTTAACGATTTCGTTTTATTACTGCAGCATGCCCGTGCCTAATCGTGAAACACGTTTATAGTTACTCGTTATAGTTAACAAAGGCTATTATTTATTCATTAGTGTCATTTTCATTATTTTGTGCCCCGTGCTAGATTGTGACTCCAATACAATCTTCAAGCTAGAGGTAGCGGTGGAGGCACCGGTATGTCACATAAGCTACCTAAGTCAAAAAAACTAGTGCTGTTATAAATTACTCTGTATAGGGATATAATACAAAATAAATAAACACCGATTATGGTTGTATGGTATTATGGTATCTAAAGGTGAATAAATATAAATTAAACGCAAATATTTTGCCACAAACCGGGAAAATGGAATCCGTCATCTCCGTGTACCCCTCTGTATGAAAACGGATATAATGTTTATGTATATCAAAACAATAAACGATCTAATCTGTACGTATATAAAAACTAGGGTCGGTTACTTGAAATTAAACTTAAAACATATTTACGTATCTTTAAATAATAGAAGTCAAATTCACTACTTAATATAAAACAAAGTCGCTTTCTCTGTCCCTATGTCCTTGTATGCTTAAATCTTTGAAACTACGCAACGGATTTTGATGCCATTTTTTTAATAGATAGAGTGATTCAAGAGGAAAGTTTACATGTATAATAACATCTATTAAATAGCCAGAACTGCGTAGCCGGAGCGGGTCGCTAGTAAAACATAAACTTGAAACTCGTCCTATATTGTTGCAGTGCGCCCAAATAGCGACGAATGTGGTGGAGCAAAAGCACCAGGTGTCCAGAGCCAAGAGATGCAGAGCTCTAGGCAGCCGCGCCTTCCGGGGCAGCACTGTCTGGTTCACTGGACTGAGTGGTGCCGGGAAGACCAGCATTGCCTTCGCCTTAGAAGCCTACTTGGTGTCCAAAGGTAAGCTTATAGGAGTAATAGGTTTTTTGGGTTTTCTTGGTCCCAAATCCATTAATGTTTTTAGCAAAATCGTCAATCATGATCATATGCTGAGCCTGGGCCCTTTCACAGTGACAGTGCAGTAAGTATCTTGTCAATTGTAATAAATGTAAATGTTTCTGTACCTGTGCTGTTTTTTGTGAATATTTTTTTTTCTATATATTTTTTTCTTTTTCTATTCAATCAATAATACTTTAATTTTAATATGAAATTGTTAGTGCAAGTAGCAAAACGGTAAAATTTCGCGATTAGACACTTTTGCTAGTCCACTAACATCGTCACACTATTACTGAAGTACGATTAAACTAAGTATTTGCAAAAAGCTTTAATGTACTTGGACTCCTGGTCGATAACAGCATATAGGTGACGATATAGAAAAGAGATAGTATTGTGCTACTCTGTGACACGAATAGAATGCCAATTAGCTTTGTTGTTTTCAAAGCCTGTCTTAGGAGGTGCAGTGATGGTCGTTCGTAAACCCTTTAAGGTTATTAAGATTTTGAGTGTCCACTGCTGCTACTGAGTTATGTGATAATACTAATAACTTCAAACTTCTCAGTAATCAAACACTTAAATTATGTTCACAATACTCTTGACATAATTAAATGTTTAAGGAATTATAATTTTATATTCATAAAACTCGGGCCAAAGTTGACTTACCCAGAAAATGGCTTAAAAAATCACGGACGGTTTATTCTCCGAAATCTTGATAATGGTGCTTTTAAGAATATCGTTAGCGTTATCATCATTAACCTATTCCCGTTTTCCCTAATTATTAATTGTAGTTAGCTGTATTCATTTCATTATATCAATGAATAACTAGGTCATTTTGTTGAAAGACACTAAACTTCTTATCTTATAGTTATAAAGCAAATACGAGTTCATGACATATTGCAGACCTATGTACATATATAGAGCAATGACCTATCTTAAGACCTTTTATACATAGGCATGTCATCTATCCGAGTAAAGTTACCGAGTAGGTCCGTAACCTAAACGTCGGGAAACAAAACACAATTCTGAGGATCTCAGAAATATAACGTTAAAGAGTAGGTAGAAGTTATATACTTACTATGACGCACATTATTAATACTAATTGCCTAGAATATAACAGTATTAACTTAATTCCTAGGTGTAATAGGAATTAATTGGTATATAAGCTAGTAAACTGTCACAGATATTACATCACATCCGCAAAACTACCTAATTGGCAATGTAACCGACACGACAACAATATTTTTTTTATATTGTTGTAATACTAGTTCTATACTGTATGTATGTTAAAGGCATTCGCACATCTGTAGTACTTACATGGTTTACCCATAACATACTCTTACGTACTCTTAACATTAGATGTACATAGCTATCTATCTAGTGAAGCGCGCGCTTCGAGTGACCCATACCTAACATGCCTTCGAAATTTGGGAGATGGGCACTCAAGCCCATATAAAAAAAGGTGTGTGTATACACAAAATCGTGAATCCTATGTTATTTTTATGTTAGATGCATATAAAGCATTAATAGTTAACCATATCACGCGATCTATTCGTTACGCAATCAATGTTGTGTTAGTCTTTCTTTGTTTTGCCCCATTTGTGTACTCGTTGCTGTTGTTACAAGCAATTATTGGCATTATGTTCTTCATTGAATATGATCTAGATTGTATTTGTGATTTACATGCAAGGATCAGCAATCTAGAACGTTGTATAATTAACCTGTTTGCTTGGAGTACGTAATTTACAGTGTTTTATAGCTGTTGCAGTCTGAATATTCCATGATGGTGTAGGACTTAGAGGAAATGTAACTAGGTTTATTTTAATTGGTAATTAAGGTGTACATGATTTCTAACGTAATTTTTACTCCACTTATGACGAATTATTGCAAAAATCTCCTTGTTTTGACCACTATCAATTCACCAATACATTATCGATGTTAGCAAGAACGACGAGTGCCGTCATAAATTTATTTTATAACTGCAGTAAAATCATGAATACCTAAATTATTATTTAATAATAAACATTGATTACGTAAGTCTAACACACATACATAATCATTCTTCTACGTCCTAAAGCGCTAAGCAGAAACTAGCTTTAACTCAAACAATCCTGACGAATCACTCATCTCACATCCGTTCATTTTGACTCTAACTCAATCCTCTATTACTCCACAGGTATCCCAGCGTACGGCCTCGATGGAGACAACGTGAGGACTGGCCTGAACAAGGACCTGGGCTTCTCGAAGGAAGAACGGGAAGAAAACATCAGGAGAGTGGCAGAAGTTGCCAAGCTGTTCGCTGATAGCGGAGTCGTGTGCTTGTGTAGCTTCGTGTCGCCTTTTGCAGAGGTATTATTAATATTTTTTACTGTATAAAATACACGTGGAGATGTATAAATTTCAAATGTTCATAAAAGTTAATAGAAATATATGCATAAATCCAGTCTGGGATGTAAATAGAATCTAATACTCATAGTAGTCAGCAGGATTTTTTACTCTATGGGCTTACAATCAATATAATACTTTAGTATAGTAAAATTCCATCCAATTATTGTTGTTTCTGTTGCTAGAACTACGTAATTATACTTTAAATGTGTCTAAAAGGTTTAGACAAAAAATAACAATTACCTTCAACACAATTACAAGACTAATTGTTTATACCGATTTTTTGCGACCTTATCATTCAAACCCTTAATTAAGTGGAATTTTCCTACTCAATCAGGACCGTGAAGTGGCGCGTCGAATCCACCAAGATTCCGAGCTGCCATTCTTCGAAGTGTTTGTGGATACCCCGATAGAGGTTTGTGAGCAGCGTGATACGAAAGGCCTCTACAAGAAGGCTAGAGAAGGTCAGATCAAGGTAATGAATCAACATCCGCTATAATGCATGTTGTAAATATATGCAAAGTAATCGAAAAGAACATATTTTTGGCGTAAATATATTTAAATTAATCAAAGTATCTTGTCTAGGATGTGAATGAAATGAATACATACAGTTTTTTCCGGGTATTTATCGAAGGTGGTTTACGTGTAAATTGTTTCTTGCAGCTTGACATTTTTCCTTATATCCGTAAGAACTTTGATAGTTATGCTAAAAATGATATAGTAAATGTTTTCTCTTAGGTTCTAAGTAGGTACCCCGAAAAATATAGCTACGTGAGTTTATCTTATGTAAATTAACTATAAATTAAGTTTCTGTTAACCAAATGTTATGTTTTAGTATAACACTAAGACGTTATATAATAATGATGTTATTAATTAACCTATTGTACTAAGATTCCTTTACAAGATCTTAGTAAGGAATGTGATTCTAAGTAAACATTCGTTTATTGGGCACTTAACAATGGGGCATTGTGTATTGTGTTCCAGGGTTTCACAGGCATCACCCAGGAGTACGAGAGACCAGAATGCCCAGATCTGGTGGTCCAGACAGTGGGACAAACTGTCCAGGAATGCACCATGGAAGTGGTCAAGCTTCTTGAGAATCATGTACGTATTAAACTTATTATAAGAGTTTTTTTTTTCAGGATCAAGGCAAATAGGTATATGTGATCTCTGCGTAATCCTCTGTAAGGAAATGGGCGTGATGTGTATGTGTGTATAAATATAGATATATAAGTAACCGGAGAGATGTTATATCTCAGAGGATCTGTTCGTACTAAAAGGGATTAAGGGACACGAATGTATAAATATTTAAGTACTTTAAGAACAATTTACTTTATTTTGGCGATCATCCTGCTTTAGTTCTTGCTTTAAGGCATTATTTATTTTACCTAGTGCAGTTGTTTACTTATGCCTAATATGTACTATCTAATTTCTTAATAATATCGGAAATCAATCATAAATAATCGTTACTGATAATACTAAGTACCGCGTGTGGAAAGTAGGTTAAGAAAATGCGGAAAATATTATATTCTATTATAATCTTTATTTATATTTATATCTATTATATAATGTAGCTACGGTATGATGTTAGAAAATTTATGAAGCAGGGGTTTCTGTTTACTTATTAAATTTATGTTTATGAAGTTGAGACTCAGACGATGATTTGAAAAATACAAAGAAGCAATATAATAAGAAAGAAATAGTATGTATAATTCGGAAACAATAAAATATAATGGGTACTGATCAATTATGTCATGTTTATTTTCTTCTGTATAGTGGTAGAAATACTTATAAAATATATACCAATTCTTCAATTTAAACTCCAAAGAAACCAATTTATTATCTAATAATTTTATTATATCGATATCGCTATTCTCAGGATATATTATTAATAATTTTAATCGGTAATTTCATGTAGCTTATTTAGTACATCATCCACTTATTTTCCTCATTATTTTGTATCAGCTGCTATGATTTACGCTGTCGTCTTTTAATAATTATGCTTTATCAAATGGATCCACCATTAATATCAATGTAGCTGTAGTAATGTTCATTGCTTTAGTGAAGCTGTAGTGTTGCAGTGAAATAATACCGATAAAGGAAAATGGAGACTTAGGTTTAATTATGCACTAGTCAGTCATTCCATTTAAATTTTTGATTGAAGTAGGTTTAACTAAGTTATCTATTTAATTTTAGATATAAATAAATGATATTTATGATATATAACTCAGGGTTTTCCTATTTACATATACGTCATAGCCACTAAAACGTTATCCAGTATCTGTTAGGCTATTTCAGATATAACATATGAACACCGACAATTATCGGATTCGAGTATCTACTTGATAATTTTTTATCTATTGTATTAATGCGTTCGCTGCTATGTTATGTTTATGTATGTTATGCGTGGCATTTTAGCATAAAGTTATTTGTTTCTAAATATGTTGGGTTATTACTATGTAACTAAATTCTTGCATAGTAGAATGTCCTTAGATAAGATTATCGCCTTTATTCCAAAATGTTTTTATATCATTTTCAGCAATAACCTAATTCTATGGAACTTTAGTTTTTCACCCTTCAAGGGATAAAATAAAAAAGTCTGTTTTGATAATACAATTTATTGGTCTCCGTGAAGTTTTTCGATAAAAGATTATTATTAATCAATTAATGTATGTACGTCACGCCCGTCTTTAGGGGTAGGTAGAGATCACGGAACCCCATTTACGTTGATCCTCACGAACCACTTTCGCTTCATTGCTAACCGTACAGCTCCTCTTACACACCCAGCGTTAATAGGTACTTCTAACGTCACCCTTTTTCAGAATGTCGTCTATCTGACCAGGAATTATATAACTAGTATTTGCTCCGTTATATCCCACATTATTGATATGTGCATAATTTGCAGGGCATCATCACAAACACGGCCTGTTCGAGAGATGGCGTAGAGGAGCTGTTTATTTACGGGAACAGGCTGAGCAGTGCCATTGAAGAGGCAGGCCGCTTGCCTCAAATCAATATTAATAAGCTGGACTTGCAATGGGTTCAGGTTTGTGCTAATTCATTTCATAGCAAAGGAACTAGAACGTCATTTTAACGATTTGTACGCATATGTTGATCACATTACTGTACTGTGAATATAACTTATATTGGTAATTGTAAAGGTTGATCAGACGATCGTATAATGACATAGAAAATATAAGCGAAATGACTGATGCTTTGTTTTTATTTATTAAATTTTGCATAAATACTTTTTAGTAATTCAGAAAATGAGTTTAATTCATGTTTATTTTTCAATGTCATTTTTAACAACATTTGTAATAATGTTTCAGGTTTTATCGGAGGGTTGGGCGTATCCTTTGAAAGGCTTTATGCGTGAACACGAATATTTACAAGTGAGTTTTTTTATATATTTATTTTAAAACAAAAAACAAACGCATTCACGACCATTAACCCTTGCGGGGTAGTCAGAGGTTCAGGTGTCCATCTCCGCAATTGCGAAGGTAGTAATTCTATGGACACCTCGAACCCACGTGTTAACCAGATAGTCAGTACTCAATGTGACAGGTGGTCAGCCATGTCGCCATTTACAAGCACTAACTATTACCTGTTCGGCGAACAGGTAGGTTTCCTCACGATGTTTTCCCTCATCGTATAATTCGATGCATTTCGTAAATGTGTTTTTATTACGAAAATGTACATAGAAATTAATTAAACTTCATTTCCATTGGTACATGCTCAAACGTTATTACGTTATTTTTTTTAATTAGTTAGTCCACAGTTAATAATTAATTGACGTATATAGTAATGAATTATATAGTTATCAATTATAAACGTCAGCGGGTTTTGTGTACTTACATAAGTGTTATTATGATAATGATATTTATTTCTTACTAATAGTGTTTATTTTAAATAGATCGTAATTTTTTTATAGACGCTACACAAATCAATTAAAAAACTGTAGTCTAATTTAAAACAAATTAACGATATATAAAACATAAACTATTTCTTATAAAAGCAATTAGTTGTTCATTGGAAAAACCAAAGCCAAATCACATTGAAATGTTTACTCTTTTTATACAAATAAATTGGCGGTGTCAATTTCCAGATTACGCAAAAAAGTGATTAAATTCATGCTACCGCATTGTCAATACGATGACTAATTATTTTTATCTGATACTCAATTATCTTTAGTTCAGTAATTAGGTAAGCCTATTAACAGTGCTTTAGGAAACGCTACAATTAAAAAATCAATGTACAATAAATGTATAACGTGCGTTACTGACAGCTGATAGAAAAGTATGGAAGCTAAAAACATGTTGTTCCGACCCCACTTAGTTTGAATAAGGGCGGGGGATGATGATGATTAAGATTGCTTTAGGACTCGTGCGTACGGTTTACTACGGTAAACTTTTTATTTTATATGTTTTTTAGCTAAGAATATTCCTTGATTTATAATGACTAATATGTCCATATTTCTAATATAAATAGTGTTACTGAAGTCAGATTCAATAAAAGATGCAAGTTATGGAAAATTACTGACTATGGAAATTTATGCCCAATGAATTCTTGGTACCTTGAACTTTAATCCTTTACTATAGGGGTTGTGATGGCATCAAAATGGAATGTAGTGATATGAATCCAATTTATACGTAGAGAATGGAAAATTACATAACTAACGTACTTGACGTTAATTAAATCCCCGAGATATTTTTCACACCATACCCATATAGAGCCAGTTATTTGTCACTTGCATTTAATCTAAGTGAGTACAGCCTCATGAATAATTCAATTGACTCTGTACGCAGTGGAATAATCTAGTACAAAGGATTATGGAGCTGTATGTGGCTCGAACTGTTTTACTTGACACAGTTTCTTTGAAACCGTTTTAATTGATGATTTTATTAGCATACTACGAGGTACTTGGTGGTTTGTTTACTTTTGCGCAGCGAATGTTTTGTTTTATTTAGTTACAAAGTATGCATCTACTCGATAAAGGAAAAACTAAAATAAAAGACGACTTAATTACCTACGCGATACGCGATATGTATTTTACTGCTAGGTTTATAAGCGATTTTTCTGTACTCATTCCTTAACTTACACTCTTAAATCCAACTCTTTTAATATAAAATAATATGCATACGCTTCTCAAGTAGTATATACACACTCCCTTTTTAATGTGCCAGGGTAGTCAAAGGCTTGAGTGCACCTCTTCTAATTTTCGAACGCATCTTAAGTCTGAGCCACTCAAAGCTCTTTTTAATTTTACTTAATTGGGTATGCTATCTTAAAAAGGTCGTATGACTCATGCAATTATTCATGTACGTACTAGACTTAAACGAAAATTAAATTAAATTTTTTTACTTTACTTTTCAATTATTTCATACATCTGTTCATATAAGTGACGATCATATTACTCTCTTTACAATCGTATATTATAATTAACATTAAAAACAATTCCCTATCCAACAATAATCGCTCCATATATCATCACCACAAACTATAACATAAGATGCTTAGTACACATATTCATTCACTCTTCCAGACTCTACACTTCAATTGCATCACAATGCCAGACGGGTCGCTAGTGAACCAATCAGTGCCCATAGTGCTGCCAATACATGCAGAGGACAAGGAACGTCTGCAAGGAGCCACAGCTATCGCCCTTGTATACAATGGCAAGAAGATCGCCATATTAAGAGGGCCTGAGTTCTACCCGCACAGAAAGGAGGAGAGATGTTCTAGGCAGTTCTCTACCTATAATACTGGACATCCGTATATCAAGGTATGGTATATTAGAGTTATTTTTAGTAATTTTCAGGGAATTAATTATGTTCTATAAAGCACTTGGTAGGACATTGTCGAAAGGCAAAATATAGCCTCGTGGCACTATAGCTTTGTGATAATATACTTTAAGTGTGCATACCATTTAGTCGAATTACGTTAGGGCTCACCAATCTGGAGGAGAATCTGTTAATATAAAATTGCAATGAATTAATGATTGGTTAAATCGGTGAGTGCATGGAAGTGAGCGATGAAGAGTGATTTTTTAGAATCTTTCAATGTATCATGTTCATTCAATAGTTTATATATTCCAGTAGATACATAAGTATCAACGATTTAAGTACTATGTATTACCTAATTATTAATAATTGTTACTACCTCTATTATAGACAAAACAATTCTAAACCCACATATGTTTGCAGATGATAGAAGAATCGGGCGATTGGCTTGTGGGAGGAAACTTGGAGGTGTTCGAGAGGGTTCGTTGGGACGATGGACTGGACACCTATCGCCTGAAGCCAAATGAACTGAGAGCTATGTTCAAACAGAAGCAGGCCGATGCTGTGTTTGCGTTCCAGGTAAGTGCTCTTTTTAATGTTAGTCTTAATAATGAAAATAGTTAATTGAAAAATTCAACAAAAATTAATTTATCGCGAAAGTGTATATATAATAAAATTACCTTTATTAACCCGACGTTTCGGCTACGTTGCAGTAGCCATGGTCACGGGCATGGTTGAGTCTGCCCGTGACATTAATTAATTATTAATCATGAGTATAAATCGCGAATCTCTTAAAACTATAAAAATTAATTTGTTTGAGTAGAATGTTTTTATGCAATTTTTTTCTGTCTTGCATAGCGTAGAAGGTACACTGTGTTATTTAAGACGCTATTGAAAGATGATGTTATAAGTTTTCAATTCCATAAATATTACTAATTGAACTTAGAATAATTCCCTTAAATGTGTCGTATTTAGTGTAATAATGCTTAATTTTTGTAACAATAAAAATATTTCTGAAACTAAACTGTCTTTATTTTCAGTTACGTAATCCGATTCACAACGGCCACGCCCTCCTGATGCAAGACACACAGCGTCAGCTGATCGCACGAGGGTACAAGAAGCCTGTTTTACTGTTGCATCCTCTCGGTAAATATAAGTCGTAATTTATAAATACGGTACAGTGTAATACAGATATTAGACATTCATTTTGGCGGGGCTTAAATGGTTAATCTATTTAATAACGTATTTTATGACTATCTATTTAATAACGTATTTTATGACTTCAAAAAATATCATGTTTAAACCTACCTTACCTTTACCTACCTTTTTATAAAATAGGCAATAGTTAATCATTGCTTGTGCATATGGAATTCTACCTTTTTATTACATACTATCTGATATAATGTGACTATATGTATCAAAAGACAATTGCCGCAAATCCAACTACTAAGTGAACCTTTTGCAAAGTAGTGCAATGATTTATATTAACTTGAATTTCATCAGGTGGCTGGACCAAAGACGACGACGTGCCCCTCGAAGTGAGGATGAACCAGCACATTGCTGTGCTGAATGAGGGCGTCTTAGACCCTGAGTCTACCATCGTCGCCATATTCCCATCGCCCATGATGTACGCTGGACCTACTGAGGTATAAACTAGATGGCGCTATATTATTTAATGTTCATAACTATGTTACCAGATTTTTATATCTAAGTAACTTTGAGTTTTATATTTATATCACATATGTCGACATGTGTTACAGTTAGCACACAGGTTTTTGTAGTTGAC
Source organism: Leucoptera coffeella (assembly GCA_030578115.1). NCBI lineage: Eukaryota > Metazoa > Arthropoda > Insecta > Lepidoptera > Lyonetiidae > Leucoptera > Leucoptera coffeella. The sequence continues at coordinate 36,638 of JAMBLF010000407.1, forward strand.
AATCTTGATTTTAGTTTAATTGATATATAACAAAAATTTATTTATTTGAAAGTTATTTCGTACGATTACTGTATAATCATGGAGTCTAAGCCAGTAGTTACTGACTCATTGACTGGATGATTTAAACTTTATGCCTTATATCCCTTGTAGGTTAGACAGAGGTCTTCGTTTTTATCTTCACATTTACGCAGTATTAAAGTTATGATTGTGCCTTATGTTATTGTAGTAAATTCATATATTGTTTTCACCTTACCAGGTACAATGGCATGCGAAATGCCGTATGAACGCCGGGGCTAACCACTACATTGTGGGACGGGATCCTGCTGGTCTGCCACACCCCAATGGGATGGGAGACTTGTTCGATCCTAGGCACGGAGCTATGGTGCTGAAAAGGGCACCCGGACTTAATGATCTCGAAGTAAGTAATATGATTTATATACTTAAATAGTGACGTCATCGATTCCTACGGTCGAGACCTCGGAAACAATGTCTCCTTGGTCACCGGAAAACATACTAATAAGTCAGTAGTTGCAATAATGTCTTTGACATTTGTACGGAATTATTAGTGAGCGGTTGCTAGCCCATTGCCACATAGATTGTATTTATCACCTCGAATTGCAAGTCGGAAAGAAATCATATTTTTGCACCACTATGGCACACACAAGAACTACTTGATTGTTTGTCTTCAAATCTATGTTACGAGTATGTATAAGTTGTATTATGTCTTCGTATGTGTTGTTTAGTTGTAAAATAAACGTTTTTTATTATTATTATTGTATATATATTGTATTATATATATTATTGTATATATATAAATAAGTTTAGCAGAACTAATATAATATTTTTTCTTTCTTGTACAGATCATACCGTTCCGCGTAGCTGCCTATGACACTGCAGCCGGTAAAATGGCTTTCTTCGATCCAACTAGGAAAGAAGATTTTGACTTCATATCGGGAACCAGAATGAGAGGTAAGAAATATTTTAATCCAATATCAAATCGAAATAGAAGAAGCCTAGCTGGTCAATTATTAAAGTCCCTTATATACTAATATATTTATTGATTGCTAGCTTATATGGATTTCGGATTTCCATAATAAATTCATTTTTAAATAGAGACTTAACATACTTCACACTTAGCATAAGTGACCGAGTTCTTATGGTATTAATTAGGGATATTGATGGCGGTTTGCTGCATATTCCTTGCATTCTCTTTGCATAATATTAATTATTATTCTTACCACTTGTGGCGAAGAAAGAAAGTTGGTACACTAATGAAATGCCCAGATAGAACAGTTATAATTTATTTTATATTTTTAATTATGTTTTTATGCCTCTAGGTTTGGCACGAGCGGGTAAGGAACCTCCGAAAGGTTTCATGGCTCCTACTGCATGGAAGATTCTGGCAGACTACTATCAGTCTCTGAAAAACAAAATGGACACCAATTAATGACAAAATTAAGAGCACTTTCTATGTTTTTGCATATTCCGCAGAGACTAATGTTCTGTTTTAAATGTGATATTTTGTTCGGGCAACTGTATTCCTTGGCTAGTTAATTTAGCAACATTTATTTTAAATTTCCAGTGTTTATACAGTAAATACTAGAAGTATAAAGCAGGCTATGCCATTTATTTATAAAAAAATGACGTCGCGTGAATGTAAAAAACGTAAATATCTTAATTTTTATTACTGTTATTCTTGCATTTTCACTGACATTCCTGTATATGTTTTCTATTTATGTATATCTCTCTACAAATGCTTTAATTTTAAGTAATGTCACATACATGTTCATAATAACGAATTAGTAGTTCAATTATGCATAGCGATAAATACGTAATGTGGCGCAAATTAAATGATTCAATATTTTTTCAAATATTTTGACATATCAAATATGTTGGCTTGCTAGTTAGATAATATACAGTAATTTAAAATTAAGCTTTATAATAGTGTAAATTAAGTGATAAATAATAATTATGTCAATGTAATTCAGTAAAATCTATGAGTAAATGTTAATCAATGCGACTATTGAGTTATTATTATTGACGCAAATAATGCACAAAAATATAAATCGTATATTTAATATAGTGTTACCTAACCAATCTACATATAACTTTTTGATTCATATAAATCATTGATTTGAAAACATTTCTCTACAGATTATTTTTCTTTTAATAAATAAATATTACATTTACACTCTATTTATTGGCTCTTGTAATTTTACGTATTAACATGTTCTTTGTTTAAAGTAATGTGGAATTGTATTTGTCTGTTGTTATGATTTTACATATTTAGATATATTGTTAACATTAAAATTTACGTTAATGGTGGTGCTTGATGTTATAATAATAAATTATTTTGTTTTTATTAATCAGTGTTTTCTTTTATAAAATTAAAATGCCCCCAAATCCTATTATAAGATATATTTTATTAAAATCATTTACTTCATGTATTAGTACGTATATGTACAAAATATCTTATTAAATAATAATTTTCTGTATCTCTACTAGATTATTTTCTTGAAAGGGCGTGTCCAATATAGATAAAATTTTGTTTCCAGTTACAATTAAATAACAGTACATTTTAATCACTCTGTTTATGAGTGATAAGAGCTCTTATCGATCCCAACACTTAACTTACATGACGACAGAATAATCAGCGTAATGAAAGAAACACAAAATGTGTTCTTTTAAGTATACAATTCGGTGCATATTTGTTTGAATAATTATTCACAATTGTAGAATTTCGAGGTCAGTGTGGTTCAAGCAAGTGTTTAGTGCGGACATGGCTAGGTTATGTGTGAACAGGCTTCTAGCCTCGGCGAAACCTATTGGCTCCCGGTACCTGTCACATTACCCCATTGATGAAGTGGTTTTTGGCCTATCCGAAGAACAGCAACAGGTATGATGAGTTCGATTAGTTTGAAACCAGTTCATGTTTGATACAGTTTGTAATCAGAATTAATTATGTCGTAATTTAATAAATAATTTAGTGATAAGCGTAGCATTTCTATTATACTTAGCCGTATAAAATTAAACTTAAAAGGTTTGATTGTTATTCTATCATTGCGTAAAAGTGGCCTAGGGACAGATGAGGCGTCACTTTTCTTTCGATCACTAAAGTTCAGCAACGCGGCCGTTGACTGCATCTGGATGGGTGACCATCGAGATTGTCGATGTGCTGATAATATCGGTGACCGAAAATATCACGAGGAAACCTATTTTTGAAATAGGTTATATCATTCAGTATCTGTAAAGGGCGCCATGGCATGGTCACCTTTAAATTTCTTGTTGTTCTCTTCGTGGTTCTTATTGATAATCTACAGAGTTAATGCTGCGTATAATAAATTATGTCAGTATTCTTGAAGTTTACTTTTTTTCTAGTAATTTTGTTCATTCTGTAAATTGAATCTTAACTAAATCAAGGTTTATGTAATTTTATTTGTAACAACGTACAAGTTTTGTCATATTTTGATTCCTATGCCTTGATAATACATACATACAGATACTGACAAACCACTTTCGCTTAATTGACATTCATACACCGGCGGTTATAGGTACTTTTAACATTATAATATAGATGATAACATAACTTAATAATAATAATTAATTGGACACACCGTATCTCTTCCAGCTGCGGAAGACAGTCTTCGACTTCGCTCAAAAAGAGTTGGCTCCTAAGGCAGATGTCATTGACAAAACTAACAACTTCACTGAACTGCGCGAATTTTGGAAAAAACTTGGACACTTAGGCTTTCTTGGTAAGTGTGTACTACTGCGTAAAAAAATAAAATAACGTCACAAACGGTGCCATTGAATAGTTTGAAGTATACTACCGATACTTTTACAAAAACTTGTTACCTTTTCATACTGTTACGAGAGTTTGTCTTTGGGCATTAGCTGCTGAATAGTTAAAGCAATTCTATACTGTGTTCCAACGTAGAGTACCCGCCACATAAGGTGGCAGTAGCCAAACTTGGAACTAAATTTGACGTTTCCGCCATTGCGTGTTATTTTGTATGAAAGGTAAATTTAGTATTACCAGCGTTGTGATTTTTGCCCACTCTTTGTAATTTTTATGTTTGTTAAGGGTGATTATAATAAATTGATTTCTGGAGTTTCTTGTTAGTTCTTCTCCAAGGGTCTCCGCTGAACTTCTTCTTCTCAATCGTTACGCTCTTATCAGAGCGGTCGTGGTCTTCATGACGTGGCATCTTGAGCAGCCGAAATGGTTGGTGAACTAACCTCGGTAAAAATATGTAAAGACAATGCTCAGTGCCATGTTTGAAATAGTTTTTTTACATACATACATACACATCACGCCTGATTCCCTGTAGAGGGGTAGGCAGAGATCACGGATCCCCATTTGTCCCGATCCTGACAGACCACTTTCGCTTCATTGACATTCATACATTCTCTATTACACTCTCGGCGGTTATAGGTACTCCTAACGTCACCTTTTTTCAATATAGCGTCTATCTGACTGTTACATATATGTCTTATTAGGCCGGCCCCTACGTAACCGCCCTTCCACTTCACTCATATATATTCCTTTTGTCAATATATAGTTTTTTTAATTTGTACTTAGACCATAAAATAACTTTCAAAGAGAGCTTATGATAGGGCCTATTTTGAATAAAAATATTTTGACTTTTGACTTTGGTATATTAATTTGTTTTATTTGAGTTTATAGCTCTGCAACCAAAGATCGTTACAAATGAAACCTCAATATAATGTATCGAGCCGTATGGCACAGTGAGTGCTAGTTTTGGCGTGTTTACTGGCAACACTGGATTACGCGACTGTGGCGACGCCACCAACTGCCACCTTATGAGGCGGGTACTCTAAACCAGCATTCTTAGAGTACCCGCCACATACGGTGGCAGTTGGAGGCGTCGCCACAGTCGCGTAATCCAGTGTTGCCAGTAAACACGCCAAAACTAGCACTCACTGTGCCATACGGCTCGATACATTATATTGAGGTTTCATTTGTAACGATCTTTGGTTGCAGAGCTATAAACTCAAATAAAACAAATTAATATACCAAAGTCAAAAGTCAAAATATTTTTATTCAAAATAGGCCCTATCATAAGCTCTCTTTGAAAGTTATTTTATGATCTAAGTACAAATTAAAAAAACTATATATTGACAAAAGGAATATATATGAGTGAAGTGGAAGGGCGGTTACGTAGGGGCCGGCCTAATAAGACATATATGTAACAGTCAGATAGACGCTATATTGAAAAAAGGTGACGTTAGGAGTACCTATAACCGCCGAGAGTGTATTAGAGAATGTATGAATGTCAATGAAGCGAAAGTGGTCTGTCAGGATCGGGACAAATGGGGATCCGTGATCTCTGCCTACCCCTCTACAGGGAATCAGGCGTGATGTGTATGTATGTATGTAAAAAAACTATTTCAAACATGGCACTGAGCATTGTCTTTACATATTTTTACCGAGGTTAGTTCACCAACCATTTCGGCTGCTCAAGATGCCACGTCATGAAGACCACGACCGCTCTGATAAGAGCGTAACGATTGAGAAGAAGAAGTTCAGCGGAGACCCTTGGAGAAGAACTAACAAGAAACTCCAGAAATCAATTTATTATAATCACCCTTAACAAACATAAAAATTACAAAGAGTGGGCAAAAAACACAACGCTGGTAATACTAAATTTACCTTTCATACAAAATAACACGCAATGGCGGAAACGTCAAATTTAGTTCCAAGTTTGGCTACTGCCACCTTATGTGGCGGGTACTCTACTGCAAATTATAAAAAAAAAACCTTTATATGAACGCCTATGGTTTGTTGTAAAGGGGTATTCTATTATTATTATAACATATCCATATTAATATGAAGTGTTTGACGTACTAAGATCTAGATTCAGGGTATTTACCAGAGGCAATATGTAAATGAAAGATTGTCGTGGCCTCATCGATTTAACCCAGTAAAGTAAACGTAAACATACGATCGATGTAAGAAAAATACAGGAGAAAATTCCACGCTCGCTCTACATTTCGCGTAAAATTAAACATATACTGGAATAGTATTTAGGTAATTTTATATATACGTACATATAGAAAAGAATGTAGATAATTAATATAGCTAATTATACTTTTCAGGAATAACAGCCGATCCTGAATATGGCGGTACTGGCGGGAAATATTCTGACCATTGCGTTATTATGGAAGAGCTTTCCAGGTAAATTTGTATTATGTCCCTATATTATATTAACACCGAGATTAATAATACATTCAAATCATAACAATTAACCTTTTGAATAAAAGATAATGTGGCCATCTCTTTAATTATAGCTATTTCGAGCTATTTCTGTATATTATTATCTATTTGTTAAATTATTAATTTTAAATGCCATGATGACTAATCACTGTGATTCGATAATAGATAACTTATCAATTTTAAATCTGTTTTTGTGTTTTAGGGCAAGTGGTGGAATAGCTTTATCTTACGGAGCTCACTCGAACCTTTGCGTGAATCAAATCAACAGGAATGGAACACCGGAACAAAAGAGCAAATATTTGCCAAAGGTATGATGTACTCGTAGATCTGGACATATCTAGGTTGTATCTGAAAAAACTTTTTTGATAGTGTAAGAGAGACTTGGCGTAAATTAATCTATTAAGTGTCAAGCTCGCAACTTCTTACTGTTACATACTTTTTTAGCGTCTACATGATCCCAAAAGTTTTGAGAGAAAGAGGTTCCGTTCATCACTAAAGGCGAATATTTATTAGTTTCTTACGCCCCTTACCCCGGAGTGGCTACAACCAAAAATGTTTAATTATCTTTTATTATACTTAATCTGTTATTGTCATTGCGTACTGCTATGCAATGAAACACACATTAGGTGATGGATATGTTTTCTATGCCTTGCTAGTCTGGCACGTAAAAATAATATGCCGACTAATATGCGGATAAAAGGACATGAATATATGTTTCTAGTAACATACTCGTACATGGGTAAGGAATGAAAACTACGTATATCAGCTTATCAAACTTATTCCTTCCTTCTAGTTATGTTCCGGGGAACACATAGGCGCTTTAGCCATGTCAGAACCGGGATCCGGAAGTGACGTGGTCTCCATGAAACTCAGAGCCGAGAAGAAAGGGGACTACTACATCTTCAATGGAAGCAAGTTCTGGATCACTAATGGACCTGATGCTGATGTGCTGGTGGTATGTTTTTGCCTGAGCTACTGTTAATAAAACGTCATGTTTTATGAACTAAGCTGGTAGAGTTTATTACATGCGAGTATAATATGCGACACTGATATTTTAGGTTTTATTTTACTTTCGTTAAGAATTATTGTGATAACAAAGCTGGCCAGGAAACTTTAACAAAAAGATGCCTATAATCGTGATCTTAACTTTACTTAATAATGTTAACGTCGATAACTGTACATTAATATTTATTAGATACACTTTTATATTTTAGGTTTACGCAAGAACCGACCAAACAGCCAAACCTCAGCATGGGATAACAGCATTCATCATCGAGAAGGACTTTCCAGGCTTTTCCGTTGCACAGAAACTGGATAAGCTTGGCATGCGAGGCTCTAACACGGGAGAGCTTGTGTTTGAAGACTGCAAGGTATCAAGAGAGAGCGTTTGTATTATAAAGAAAAATTGATTTTAAATGTTCATTCGTAATATTACTTATGTTTTACAAAATATCTCTAAAAAATACAAGCAATCATATTCTTTTATGTTATGTAATTTGAACTAACGCACTGGGGTTGAACTACGCTTACTAACAGATATTCGTTGCACACTTAACCATACGTCTAAAATCATACTTTTCTATTTCACAGGTGCCAGCAAAGAATATTCTAGGAGAATACAACAAAGGGGTCTATGTTCTGATGTCTGGTTTAGATTTAGAACGATTGGTGTTGGCATCAGGGCCCGTGGGTTTGATGCAAGCCGCGGTAGATGTCGCTTTTCAATATGCCCACACGAGGAAACAATTTGGCCAATACATTGGAGAGTTCCAGTTATTGCAGGTAACGTCTACATAAATAAGAATAAGAAATGTATTGATAGGTTTTCGAAGAATACTATACTAGCTTGGGGCAAGAATAGAGTTCGAACTAACTAACATTATTTTCAGGATATCATAGGGTTGCCCCCAAAGGCGGTAAAGACCTATAGAATATTTTTAGGGTGGGTTCCTGTTACCAATATTCTATATCAAAATTCTAACAATCCCGAAAGAAATTAAATGAACACGTAACACAACAACGTAAATATGCATGACACATTATCGTTTTAGGAATAAAACCAGAAGCATTATAGCTACAGAAATGAAGCATATAGGATGAATAAATAATTTATTCATTGCAGGGCAAAATGGCAGATATGTACACAACGCTGAGTGCCTGTCGCAGTTACCTGTACAGTGTAGCCAAGGCCTGTGACCAAGGTCATTCAAACAGCAAAGACTGTGCTGGAGTAATCCTGTACTGTGCTGAAAAAGCAACACAAGTGGCTCTGGACGCCATTCAGATTCTTGGTAAATATTTTTCTAAATAGCTTAATTACCATTTTGAAATGAATTAAATGAAACGAATGAAATAACATTAGGTGTTGTATATCTGGTGAAATATTGGTGTTTATTTGGTCATATTACAGAGACACAAAAAATAATTTACATGAAATATAGTTTATATTAGGTTTATCATAGCGGCTGTAGCCCAGTGGGTAAGACCTCGGACTTCGTATGAAAAAGGTCCTAGGTTCGAATCCAGACTTTGGCATGCACCAATGAATGAAATTTTAATGTGTTTGTCATTTATGTATATAATTTACAGTCGCTAACGGCGAGGGAAAACATCGTGAGGAAACCTGCCTATCCCTCAGGATAGGTAATAGTCAGTGCTTATATACGGCGATACGGTTCACTACCTATCACGTTGGGTGCTGTCTATCTAGTGATACGCGGGCTTCGAAAGACCCATACCTAACATGCCTTCGAAATTTCGGAGATGGGCATTCAAGCCTCTGACTACCCCGCCATCATAAAAAAGGGAGTGTTTATACACAAGTCGTGAAGCGTATGTTATGTTATGTTTATCACAGATGTATGTAGACAGTCCTGCCTAGTTGCTGTCTCGTAGCTAGTCTAGGACGTAAAAAGAATGCTAATTAGCTTCTGTTCTTCCCGGCATATAGGTATGAAACGACTAAAAAAGTCTGATATTATATCTCTCAGGTACTATCCACTCCAAAAGGGATTAAAGGATGTAAATGTATATGTGTGTATGTAGACATGTTGTGAATATAAATTGTAATGTTTTGTTGTTGTATTCCAGGTGGCAATGGTTACATAAATGACTATCCTACGGGAAGAATACTGCGAGATGCTAAATTGTACGAAATTGGTGCAGGCACATCTGAAGTGAGAAGGATGCTTATCGGAAGAGCATTGAATAATGAATATAAATGATTTAAAACAGATTTATTTATAAAAATATCAATATGACAATAAATTATATGGATTTTGTAAATATTTAAATTGAGTACTACTTATTTATTACCTTATTTTATTTAACATTTAACACATCATCTATATCTTCACCAAATGAATAACTATATTAAGGAATATAAATAAGGATCACAGGTTACTCTTAGAGATAACAAACTAATGGTTCCCTACTCTTACGTCCACCAGAAACTAACAGAGAAACTGACTGAAAGAGATTCAACAAAATGCCACCATTTTGGTGGTATGTACAACATGTCACCAGGCTTCAGGACACAATATACAGGTGTTGCATGTTTATAATCAGGAAATGCTTCAAGATCTGGTTTCCTAGGATCCACATTAGACGTGTTACTCATCAAACTGGATTCATGTGGATATAGATACTTGGTATCCTCTGGAGAAAATAGGTACAATTGCTTTGTTCCAACAATCTGAGTGAGAAGGTTTTTCTTAGGGTCATGATGCAAGGGTGACACAGTACCTTTAGGACCATACCAAGCATTGATATCAACCTCTTCATCAGTATCTGAAAAAGAACAATATTCCGGAACCATAATATCATTCTTTAGCTCTGGGATGTGGTCAAATAACTGATATTGAGCTAAATAGGCAGTACTATTCCCTGTTTCAATAATATGTTTTGCAATAAAGTCCTTTATAGTCATAATAGTCTGTGTCCATTCAGCATCAGTGTATTTGGAGCCTATTTCTATGGGAACATTTCGAAAACCAGCTACTGAGAGGATATAGTTATGATCTTTCCATTTTTCTAGTGCAGGCCAGTGGTTTATACAGTTTTGTAAGACTACAGGTTGTTCTTTGACTATAAAGTCAGTATAAAATGTTTCCAAGCTAGGACTATCAATAACAGGAATTCTTTTAACCTTTTCATCTAAGATTATTTCAATTTTATCAGTTTCAACTTTTAGTTTTGTGTCTATGGTGCAATCTAACTTTGAATGCTTTGTCAAAATATTGGCACATTTTTGTAATAGTTCTGGCTCTTGTACTAAAGGACAACCAAATAGTAGCCCATAGTCAATTATAGAATATAAGTCTTTTAAACTTTTATCTAATGCAATATCATCTGGTACACTTCTGACTGTATTCAGTAACTTGGCATAGCAGGCTAATGTCATGGCTTTTCTTAAGAATAACGGAACATCTTTCCAGTTTCCAATATTGAGCCTTTCATAGATATAGTCAATGACAGCTTGCAGATTATCTAAGCATATATCAGTGGTTATAACGGCATTTCTTATAACAGATTTTGAAGCAAGGTCTATGCCTTCTAATTCATCTTCATTGGACATATCATAAAGGTTATTTAGATCACATAATAGACACTGTACTCTTGTCATGTTATTGCTAATGTATTAAGGCAATTAGTATTAGGTAATACGGCTTATTCAGAAAGTCCTAAATGGTTGAATTACCCTGAGAGCCCCACAAATATTCATTATTACATGAAGTTTGTTTACGACGATGTTTATTTTACTGTATGAAAACTAATAGTCACTGAATAGTGTGCATAATACTCTTTTGGAAAAAAACTACCACTTTAAACTAGCTATATAGATTATTGTTGGTGCAATCCACGATAAATCAATGTATTTATTTATCATTTATTGGTTATAAAAACAATATATCATACAAGACAAGACAAATAAAATAGGTATGTACGTCAAAAAAATCAGCTGATTGTCATATTTAAACTGACGTTTTGAAATGTGTTTACCGAAACGTTGTGCAAGTTACATTATACAATAAAATATAAACTCAGACGTATTTAGAATAAAAAATTCCTGTATATTTTTGACAATTTATATACCTATCATACTAATTGCTAATAAAAATTTTTAATGGTGCATTCTAAAAAAGTCAATTATTACCCTATACTCATGTTAATTTATTTTGTCAGCACAAACGCAATCTCACGTGATGTTGATTGATTTCGTTGTTGTCTTTTTCTTCCCGTTTTTATATTTTGTAGAGTCATTATATAGATATTCACAGTTGTTTTCATTAACTACATTTATCCAAGGTCTTGATACAAAGCACGTTAGTTTATTAAAAGCTGATGAGTTCTAAAATGTCTGCACATATAATGCAACGCTGTGGAAATGACATTTTTTGAAAAATTATTTTCATCTAATAATTATTTCAGTCAGTACGATTCCCAAGATAACAGGTTAGTAAGCAGAAAACAATATTTGCATGAATTTAGTCTGGTATTCACACAAGTTCCTTATGTAGGGCTAAGTCTTTGTGTTGCGTCTGTGAGTAGCATGTTAATACTGCGAGCGCAATTTGTGATTGCTTGCGTAGGCGATAGCAGTCTCAAAGTTATTTACTTGCGGCTTAGAGTGGGGCAACCACTCGTGTCTTATGTTTACCACTCGTTGCTGTACTTGCTTTGCTAGTATACTAAAACATTCCACAGGCGCAGGTCGCGCTTCCGCGGTTTTAATTTCTAGAGATCCTCTTGCTACTCTCTGCGTAGATATTAATACATCTGTTACTGATGATTGTAGTTACTTTGAAACTGAAGCTAATAGGGCTCTGATACATAAGTAACTATGATACAATGAAAATTAGGTAATTTATCAACTTTTCCCTGTAATTGAACTGTGTTGAGACAATCAATTCTAGTGAAGGTGTTTTAAAGTTAAACCTACAACAAGTTAATTTTCTATTCACTTTGTTTATCATATGTTTCATACTAATCCCTATCTGAAAAGGTGAAGATAAAATAATTGTGATATTGGTTTGCTGATTTGTAGTCTAATCTATACTGAAAAACATAGTACATAATGCCCCTAAGATACTAGCCTTCTGTGTGTTTCCTATCAATTGTTATCATTAGTCACACAATGCTCTCAAGCCTGTTGGACTTAGACCAGCATTTTGAACATTCAGTTTGCTATTCTCATGTAGGTATATTGGTGGAGTTTTCTTTAATAATTCTATAAATGCATCATATTGTTGATCATAGTATATTATGGTGTTGATTAGTACAACAGTTAATCCTTTTCCCAGGTCTCACAAGACAAATCAAGAGAAAGTGCGTCTTCTTCTTTTCAAGGAATGTGAATGGAGAGGCAGAAAGCTTTTGTTTGACTCTGCGACTATTGAGAAGGTTCCTAGTGGTAAAAATGATAAGCCATGCAGCAAGAAAACATTTGATGGACCATACATTGTTGAGGTGTCAAATGGATATTCTTACGTGGTGAGTTTTTACAGTATTTTGAACATATGTAGAACCCTTTTTTAGATTCATTCTGCATCATAACCTATAGTTAAAATGTACAAGCAATTTTTAGTTTGATTGATGTATTTGTATATCATCTACTTACAAGCATTTAACTGAATTTTAGATATTCCGACATAAATACCAGACAATTTGCTTTAAATAAAAACAAGAAGTTTATGTATGTTTTGAAATAAAACATTTGACATAATATTCTTATTGCTCCAATTTCTGAATATTAATGAATACCTTGTTTTCTTTTATCTCATTAACATTTTTTTAAACACTCTATTTTAATCTATGACTAATAATTTATAGTGATGTCATTAGTTCTAGAATTCTGAAATGATTCCATATTTTGTTCAGATAATGCTAAATAAACATGCTGTTCTTAAATGTAGTCAGTGAAGCCACACCTTTATCAATGTGGGTGTGTCTAAGGTGGTGGAACAAAGTTTGCAATCCAAAGGTTCAGAGTTCAATTCCCATCATAGGCTGGATATTTTAAAAATTTTCAAAATGTGTATGTATTCATTTGGTAATTGTACCATTTCTTCCTTTTTGAGAATAAAATATGAAAAGAATTTTATTTATGAAGTATAATTAATGCCATAATAATTAATAGTGTAAATATAATGGTAACTACTAGGGGTAAATGGTAACTATAGGGCAATGAGCTAGCAACTTTCTACCATATTAGTGTCATGTTATGTTTGGGTAAAATTTAGCGAAGAGTAATTAATACTTAAGTTCTTACCATGGAGTGAGGGATGAAATGACATGATTGTATAATGTATGTATGTGTAAACAACAATGGAACAAAATATTTCACAAACTTTCTCTTTGTCTTGTCACATGATCTTGCAAAACGTTCTTTATAGAGGTCACAGATAATTTAATACTATACTTAGAGGTGTTAACTGTTTCATCAATATGTTATAGCTAATTATCCTGTCAGTAAAAATTAAAAATGGTAATTAATTTTTAAAAATTGTTTTAAAGTATAGGCGGAACATCAAATGACACTTGCTTAAATAACAAATTATTGTGAAGAATGTTTCAACAATTATAATTACCGATAATTATTGGCCAAGACATTTGTTACATGATTAAAACTTCATATGTAATTTATTGAATGTATAACAAAGATCAATAAAGAAACTTTGTAGTGTCCCGTTAAGGACTGTATACTACCTTATTTGTGTACCTAGTAACAGCTCACTGCATGGTGTAGATAAAACCACACATAGAATTAAAAAAACATAGCATTCTAATTGTTCATAATTTTTACAGTTGCTTTTCCTTAATGTTATAGTTTGTTAAATCCACTCCTTTTTGTAACTTTGTTTAGTTACATAAATAACCTGAGAAAATTATGGGAATAATGATTTAAACTGCAATGTATTTTGGACTAAATTAATTACTTGTAGTTTCCTGATACTTAATAGGTATAAAAACACACTTTACTTACATACTTTGTGTAAAGAGAGGACAAAAAGTCAATATTTTTCAGTCCTATGTACATTTCAGTCATATCATCATGGTACATAACAAAAAGTAAAAAATAACAAAAAGAGACTGTGTTATAAGATTTTAATCCATTTATGCTACTGTAAAAAGCATAATTTGAAGTAGCATTAGTGTATTCATACAGATATTTCATTTTTAATAACATCTAGAGTGTAAAATAAATGTTTTTATCTCATGACAGGGTTATGAGATTCCTTAGTTCTTATATTACTTACTAAGCCACCAATTACATGAATAGTATAAAGATATAAGTCATTTGAGTAATGATAAAAGGTAATAGAAATTGCACCATAAAAAAATAAAACTTTTTCACATTTATGTTCATATCATTTAATGTGACAGGTGATGTACCTACCATGTTGACGATTACTATTCCGAACAGTAGCCAGAACATAGAAATGATTTATAGTAAATATGTTACTGTAAAATTTCTAAATACATAACATTTCCATTGTTATATTATGCAGTGTTACACCCAAAGACTTAAGATTTCGAATCGTTTGTTTCCCATCATTAATATTCCGTAATTTCATTTTCCTTTAGTCGCCTCCTACAACATGCCAGGAAAAAGACAGTTAGTTATTCTATTTACGTCTTTGAATGGCACGACACTGTAAATTAATGAACGCTATATTTGTATAGTTTTATGGAAGATTCTATTTGCTAGAACTAACTAGCACTAGACTCTTTTAGAACAATATGCTAAGTGACTGTTTACATGATCTTCTTCGATTTTGGTCTTCGTGGTCTATATGTACATCTACGTAGTTTATTATCGTTGCTGAAAATAATGATGGTTATATTATGTTATTGGAGGCCCGGTATCAATGGAAGAGCATAGTCCAGCATTACCAGAGGAGTCACGATCCTCAATCATGAGGGATCGACTGTAGAGAGAGATTATGTTAAAAATAGCGCCTGTAGTACAATCATATATGTACATATTCAAACCATTTTCGAGGTGGGTGGAAACATCGAGACATAATGTCTTCACTGTCACTTTTAACATAGCGTAATAGGTTGTGATGTCACTTGATAAGAGACTAGTAATGGGTTGCTAGCCCATCGGAAATTATATTGTAGTCTATCACATTTAGCATAGCGTATCGGGTCGCGATGTAATTGATACCCCAAGGTGGCAAGTTGCTAGCCCGTCGGAATATTTTATGATTATTATGATTATCTATTGTACAGTCAATCGTGTTTCTACATTACCTTATCTATTCAGCCGTCATTCGTTTGCCTGTAGGCCAAACAAATATGCAAACAACGAAGTGATCATGTGATGTTATTATTAGTTGTGTGGGTGCCACGATAACAGGTTTTTCACTAATTACATTCTAATCTGTTGTCCATCACATGCTATTGTTGTATGTTGATTAATGGCTTCGTATATTTCTAGATACTAAAGTATCACTATATGATGGCTTAAAGCTATAAAACCCTTAAGGATGCTTATGTATTAATTTGCACATTTAATTCAAAAAAAGACAAACGCGTTCACGACTTTTAACCCGTACGGGGTAGTCAGAAGTTCAGGTGTCCATATCCGCAATTGCGTAGATACTAATTCTATGGCCATCTCGACCCCACGTGTTTTCACGTGCATTTCGCGAATGTATTTTTATCGTTATTTTCTATTTATTCATTAGTAATTCTACTAATATATATGAATTATTTATTCACTTATCAGGCGACGTGATTTATGCATTAATTTAGAGTATTATATAATAAGCTCTTTAATCTCAAGGCTTTGTACGAGTAACGTGGTAGCAAACACGTGGGTTGCGTAATACAGTTTTGCAATTTGTAAATAATACTTGTACAGAATGATGTCCGAGGTGTACATGATATTACATTTGGTATGTTCACTGGTATTTAGTTTTTACCTTGAATAAGCGTAAAAGTGAATCATAGTAATATGATAGATTATTAATTCATATAAATGATTGTTTGATTTCCTATAAAAGAAGTCTGTAATTGAATAATTGGCTAATTCGGAGTGAAAATTTTAGTACTCACGCCTAACTCGACCTTTGCGACGAAATATTTTGTGAAATTCGTTTGTTACTCAGACAGAACTGAGACAGGCCTTGACTTTTACGAATTTGTAATCATGACCAGTTGGAACCGATTACAGATTCAATCATATTTGAATAACCCACGGGCGCTAAAAGATTTTTGAGCATACCTATCCATTCATTGGTTTAAATTGAATTTATTAGTAAAGGACAAAAATGTACGCAAAAACAGTCTATTGAATTTTCTAAATTGTCGTTACTTACAAAATTGTTGTTATTCAAAATATAAAACTAATTTTCAAATTCAATTATATTACGATTTTAACTTATGATCATTGTTAAAGTAATAAAAGTAATTAAATATATACTTTTCTAATCACGATGCTTTATTAAATGACATAAAGACATTGTGATACACATCTTATGAACTAACTGCTTTCTTTACTAGAACAAACATCTTATTATCAGGTTATTTTTCGCAATTTGACTTATATAAACATTTGCGGATGTATGAATACAAATAATAAAATGACGGCGACATGACGTCGTATATCGTAACAACTTTTTTCTATGACAGTAGAGACATAATATGTAGTTCATTTCTTCTTTTGAGCAGGTACTAATAGTTCACGTGACTCCGCAGTCACGTGAATGAAAGTGTGCCGATTGACACACGTAGATAAAATCTAACACCCGCCTTAGTTTGACAGCCTAGACAGAAATCATGTCACATAACTTTTACCTGTTAGAAGGAGTACTGAAATAATATAAATTAGGATCTAAAAAGATTGTAATATATATATATAAGTAAAATATCTTATTTGTCCACGATCTTATTTTTGGATACAGATGAGAAGTCTTCAAACAAGATAAACGTATAAATATAAAACTCATTGTCATGCAAAGGAACATATAAACCCGTCTTATCGTATTAAGTGAGTTAGATATAATGATACAAAAGTAAATTATGTACGTCATAAGCGGGATTTCACAAACTTATTTGTAAGGCGGAATTAAATAAATAAATATAAATGACGTCTATTTGTACAGATAAAGAAACAGCAGAAGTAACAATAAAAAGTTATAATAATGCTGTATCCTACGTGAGCACTAAATTAATCCAACAAGTTTATCATCGTCTTATCAATACTTGTTTATGTTCTAATCTAGACCACTTATGACCGATTTGTGAGCACGACATCATGCTTAAATGATCTAAATTTAGCAATGAGGATGTGTGCTCAAGTGTATCAATTTAGAATCACGTGATTACTCACGCTGTTAGACACACGCCTTGAGTTCAAAATACTTTTTATTTGAGCATACAAATGAGCATACAAAGTGTCTAAGTTTTAACTCATTGTTTCTTTGATTTTGTATTACTCGTAGTTGTTGTATAAGTAACAATTATAAGGTTAATTCATAATTCATTTTAGTTCATTTTTAGAAAAACTATGAAGTAACTAAGTAACTAATTTTTAGAAGAAGAATTAATATTTTTTTAGCAGCAAGATCTAACTAAAATTGTCCTTAATATGTCACTTTGCGATAGACGCCGAGTTACTGATATCCTTTCTCTACTTTAAACTGTGATTGATGCAATGGATTGTCACGAGCTTCTGTCACAGATCCTTTTCCGTTTACCAACTAGAACTCCTTGGTTAGATTAATTCTATACAACAAGGGATCCAAAAATCTAATAATAATAATAATATTCGGACATTATTACACCAATTGAACTAGCCCCTTGGTAAGTACATTTAAGACTTGTGTTAAGGGTACTAGTCAACGTATATTTCAGAAATGTATGTAACATATTATACATAGATAAATACATATATAGCATATATAATCAACAACCAGACTGGAAAGCAGTAGAAAAGCGTTGTTCTCAACTCTGCCTCCACCGGGAATCGAACCCGGGACCCCACGATTAGCGTTCAGGTGTCTAACCGATCGCGCCACGGAGGTCGTCAAAATCGGAGGTCTAATGAATGCATATTGTTTCAGTACACGGGTCCTTCGGAGGACGCGAGTGCCCTCAGTGAAATGATATTCGGCGCCGTCGCCATGACCTACAGGGGCGTGTCCTTCAAGATCCACATCATGGACGAGCCGAAAAGGTTGGTTCAGATGAGTTTACTAATCGTTTGGTAATGTGTCAAATAGAAGTAGGTGGAAAAGTTACGGAGAGATTGACTGCAGTACAATAATGTCAACTTACATACATTTATGAACTGTAAATTCATATCAACTGAACCTAAGAGACATGTATTTGGTCGATCAATTTAAGCTTTTATATAGAGATTAATAGAATAAATCTTTAATATATGTATTTATAGAAATATTGAAATGGAATATAGCCCATCGCCTAC
Source organism: Leucoptera coffeella (assembly GCA_030578115.1). Lineage (NCBI taxonomy): Eukaryota > Metazoa > Arthropoda > Insecta > Lepidoptera > Lyonetiidae > Leucoptera > Leucoptera coffeella. Next base: position 55,315 of record JAMBLF010000407.1, read on the forward strand.
ATCACAATTTCGATCGACCTTTAGTCTTGTGACATATCGAGAAATAACAAAGAGAAAGTTAGAATGACTGAATCTGTAAATTATACTTTACTATTTTTACGTTGATTTTATGTTTTCTATAGATTGATGTGCTCAAAGATATTCAGCACGGCGATGTCGCGGCGGCTGTTCCGCAGACGTCGGAGGCCTACAGCGGATGGCTCGGCTGACGGGTTGTCCACAGCCCCCTTGAGCATGCCCAGCACGGATGACGTCTCGTTGAACTTATCTTTGAACAGGGGCGATTCAGGTAACTGGGAAATTCAGGATAGTTTAAATTGGCTTTATGTTAAGTGCGATCTCCAAAGTCATATATTATGTATGTGATTCTTAAAGTAAGTCAGATATATGCTATATTAAAAAAAGGTGACGTTAGGAGTGCCTATAACCGTCGAGTGTGTATGAGAAGGTGTATGAGTGTCAATGAAGCGAAAGTGGTCTATCAGGATCGGTACAAATGGGTATCCGTGATATCTGCCTACCCCTCTACAAAGAATCAGGCGTGATGTGTATGTATGTATGATTCTTGAAGTCGACTAAACTTTGGTGTATAAAATATGTAAGGGTTATATTTGCCGGGTATGGTTTCTCAACCCATATCCGTTTGAAAGATATTTAGACACCACTGTAATTTACTTGAAACATTAACTGTGTCTATGCTTAGCATACAACAAGTCACAGTAATTTGTTTGCAGGAAAAAACAATTATTAAGTTTCGTTCATAGTTTTGTAAAAACGATAAATATGATTTTTTTGTATTCGTATTTATACCTTTTAATTGTATCTAGGTTTCTGTGGAGACCATTCCATACACAGCAGCGTGAGTTCAACGGGTGAATTCATTTCTATGCTCGACCTGCCCGAAGCCAATTCGTCGTCTGAAGATCTCTATGTGTTTAATTGTAAGTAAAATGAGAATTATTCATTCATTATATTGGCTCTAATTATTAACTTTTTGGGTTAAAGTATTTTCTTTACCAAATATTTTTCTTTTGTCACCCATAAATCGCGGGGCGTACAAATACTATTTAGCTGACTTCTTCGCGGCATGTCGTAGGAGATGACTAAGGGATTAGTGATAAATTAAATATAATAGCTAATAGGCTAGCAACCTGTCAAATCTTCCATATGACATAACAACCATAATATTAATGCAAAAGTGATCTTGAAGATATTATCGTGAATCCTAGGGTAGACCCCAAAAGAAATTAAAGGACGTAAATACATATGTATGTGTTATACATATTCTTCATGACTAATTTTGTATGACAGCTCCGCCTGGGAGAAAGCTGTCATCAACGAGCACAGGTAGTTGGCAACGCCGTGCTTTTCGCACCTTAGCAACGAGGTTCGAGATTGGCTCTCAGAACTCCAACCTCCTTAGTGTGCCGTCCAGCTTGTGCAATATGTCCAGTTTTGATTCACAGGTGAGTTATTGTTAAAATTTATAGTAAAATGGTTTGGAACACTATTAATAAGACCGCGATATTATGCCAGATTTTTTGTTAATGTATTTGCAAAAGCCAATATCATCTAGGGATATTATTATATCGTATGCTAGTTATAAATGAATAATGTGCTATATAACATCACAACCCTAATATTTACGCTAAAAAAGTACCCTTAGTGATTTAATCATGATTCCAAAGTTCTGTCCACCGGGAGAGGAATTAAAGGACGTGAATATGTATGGTTAAATATTATTGAATAGGTTCTAGGAAATATATTCCATCTTGTTTGTTTTTCTGTTGAATCACTTAAAATAATCATCTTACTATCAGGTAAAGTTAGTGATAACGTCTAAACTAGACGGGTGATTGATTTTTCGATCTTCTATTGTTCTTTTTGTCTAGATAACAGAAGTTGTTCAACCTAGGTGTTTAGTACGACGATCGTTGGTGGCTTTTAGCGCATGACCGTTTATCAACATCCTTCCTTATAGCTCTCGTAAAAGTGCGGTGTTTATACTCGGCTAGTCACATGATTTAAGCGTCCATTACTTGTTTATAGTACTTTTAGCTGTGGGCGAAGTTAATTGATGTATTACGTAGGTTTCTACCTTCTGATGTTGTATTTTCCTGCCTAGTGGTATTATTAATTAGAAGATTTAATTTCTATTTCCAAGTACTTTATGCTTTAAGATACGTGGCCGATTTTTCTTTCTTAAATGGCGTTCTTTTCTTAAATTCTCTTTAGTTAGAAGCTCATTATTAGTAGTAGAGTATAGGAAAAGTTTATGCATGTTTTACCTGCCCAGTTTTTTATAAAACCCGCAAGGTGTTATAAATGAACTCAACAAATCAATGCTTTAATAATAACAAAGCGGAATTATATAGAACTTCATAATAGCAGGATTGCATTACACTCTCCTCCATGTATTTATCCCGCATGACTTTCTATTTAGGTTTTGTATATTATCGTAAGCGTAATGCCAACGTCATTGAAGGTTCAGTGTGACCAAAGCGATAACGTTCACATGATTCAGAGCTCATGTGATGTACTGTGTACCTACAACACATGATCGTTGTTTAACAACTAGTGCATAAACCAGATAAGATGACAATAATTGAGTGTATTTGTGTCAAGAGGTGCTTTACCGATTTGGAGTGATTACACTTTAACTGATGACGTGTGATATAACAGTTGTTGTTCTAGAAATAAAACAACAACAATAAATTAGATTCTTACATAGAGCTGGAGGTTAAGAGGCTGGTTTTCAACTAGGACTAGGAGATTCAATAAAATTGAGTATCGGTAATGAGTATCGAAATATGAGTTCGTAACCTCTTGGCCGTGTTTAAGGATGTATGTACGATTAAATAAACTTATGAAATCGTTGAAAGTTTTATGCTTCTGCGGTTATTATAGATAGCTAGTAATATTAATGGAAACGACTAGATTTTTTATGCATGACAAAAAATTAAAACCCTTTCAGATTTTTTTTCTAAATATTTGGTTTATCCTGACATACAAAATCTTTTCTCTAACAGATAGCAAACTATAATATATTTTACAAACTAAAAAATCATTTCTACCTGCAGATGTACTGTACAAGTTCACCATCGGGTACAACGGATAGTTTAACCAGTATCTCGGGGACCTCAAACAAGAATAAGCTCGGTTTAGCTTTGCTTATTACTGTTGGCGAACAAGGAGAAATGTAAGTTAATGTAAATTCCAAATCGATTGTCTTTACACATGAATTCTTGACACTTTTATATCAGGATCCCCATTGACACTTTATAATACTAAGTAACTGTCATGAAAAATATAATGCTTGATATAAATGAGCGAGCTGATTAATTATCAGATACGTCTTCTACGTTTCGTATCGAAAGTTTTGCTTCGTTGTCTTGTGTTGTTGTATTACATATGAATTCTTAAATAGAACTACAACCACCTTATTTTGCCGACTTCCGTCAAGTTAATATATAGAAGTAGCATAAATCATTTTGCATTATCGATTATTTGTAGGTACTTTACCTACATTGTGACATATTTTATCGTTTCTTATTCAGGGATACGGTTCGCCGATGTATGGAGCATTCTTCTCAATTGCAAGCGCTAGTATGTAGGCTAAGGTTGGCAACACTGGCCGCTGGTTGTGATGGATGTTTTGTGGCAACACTCTATAGAGCTACAGACGATGCGGCTCAATGGTAAGACACAATATTTTGGTCTATTTTAATCTAGCTTCATTAGCTATTGATTTAGCTTCCTACATACAGAAATTTTGATTTGTATCTTATATTGAGATACGAATATACTCGTCGATAATCGAGTTATGTGTAGACTGCGACATGGAACATCACATGACTGCCTAGTTGGCCACTATGGCTAACTGATTACACCTTAGCGTTAAATGACCAAAGACTTCTTAGATACGGCGGTCGCAAGCATCAAGCCTCAGACTACCGCGCAAAAGCTATGGACTTGAAGACTATGTTAGAATGCTAAAACGTGTTAGAAACGAAAACCTACTAAAAGTTAACGTAATAATATTTACCATCCAACTATAAATTCGTACTGCCACGTGAATATCTGTTCAAATAAAACATATTAGCGTACTTTGTCTAATCAATGTTTACATTGATCATGTGACATAAATAGTTTTCACTCTAGAAATGTTTCGTCTAAATATAGAACGTCGCGTGACTTCACAAATAAAGTTGTATGGATATTTTTATAGGACTTGGTGACATATACGTGTACGTAAATAAACGTTACGACGGTAAACCCCCAGAGGTGACCTTTGGCCATTGAACGCCGTTTTAAACTGTTGACATATGAATGGAATAAGGGTGGTTACTTATAGCAAATTCTGTTAGGATGTTAATCCAGTGTCGAAACTAAAATTTCTTCTTAGCGTGTTGCTGATGTTATTCGACATGCAGAAGATAAACAGGTTATTTTATATTGAAGTTTCAATTATCATAATATTTGCATACCTTGATATGTAATTTAAAATGGTCAGGACCTACTGTAAGTAGACTAACGACACTGAGTTTTTTTCTTAAAATAAATTTATTTCGCTCTTAAGAAGTAGAGTTATAAACATTTTATTACGTAGTGTAACATTTTGTTTGTTACACTTTTTACGCTCTCGTTTATTATATGCGTTCTGGAGTGTATTTTTAACACACATTGTGTATATGTCAACTTTTATGTTGCCATATAGTAATTATTTACAATTTAGCTCTGCTTTCCCTTCAACAGGGAAATGGCTGTGAGGTGTATTTGTAAATGGGCGATACACTTTAATATTTATCACATTAGGTTTCCCCTATCTTGTGAACACTGTTTTTGATATGACCTAAACTTCACTAACTCCTCAAGTTTGGAGATTACACTTAAACCTCTGACTAGGCCTAGGTTAACTAATGTGAATGTTTATGTTATAGATCGTCATAGTTTATTGTATTTCTACTATCTTTTTTACAGGTTAGATGATTTGCTATACGGCCCTCGGGTTCAGACAATGTGGCTAACTTTGAATACCAACAGAACGAACAAACAAGCTGACAAAATCATTTCGGAACTTTGCTCCTTGCTAAGCCAAGCTGATACTAAAGAAACTAATTTGTAAGTAACCTTTTGTAAATGTACATTCGCGGCACTACGTCCCTTCCCATACATACTCTTCTGTTCTTCACGCTACGTACACCCGCCGTATTTGTATCTTTTTGTGTGTTACTAATATAGTATGTATCTTTATACTCAAAATAGTTTAGATGGTGTTCTTCTGTCTTTGTCAAGCTTTGAAAATGTTGTTATTATAGGGGATATCAACATTTCTATATCAAGTAACAAATATGACATTTTGGGCAGATTCTTATCTTAATTTAGCGGCGTCCACATGGCCTTTTAAAGCACATTCCCTTATAACTCGATTAGAAAGCGGATCGTGCCTGGATCACTTAATTAAATCAAGGTGTAAAGCAGAGACGCTAGTATGCCATTCGTCTATTACAGACCACAGTACGGTGCTACTTGGGCTCAATACTGTGATCCAAAGAATCCCTCAAAATAATCTTATAACAAATATTAACTACGACTGCATAAAAAAAGACTCTTTTGAATACCAATTTTGGTAATGTTTTAGATGGTAACCACCCGAATCAATCCAGAGTTTATACAGACAATCAAGGACGCAATATATGACAACACAACTGTAACGAGGTTTTCGAGACGTAAACGTATAATCAAGCCATGGATTACACCAGGCCTTCACGGTGTATACATAACAAAGATAGGTTACACTCTAAATACAAGAAGGACCAGACAATGCCACTAATAAAACTATTTACATGCGATACCGAAACTTCTGTTGTGACTATTAAAAAACCTAAAATTAAAGTATGAAAGAGATTTAGTTGATGGTGCTGGCAACGATAGCAAAAAAGTTATGGCAAATAGTGAAAGGTTATACAGATAAGAAGAAATCTCATAATTTTGAGTTATTATCTGAGTCCACCGATACGAAAGGAACAGTAAATCTAATAATAAATATTTTGTACAAATAGGACACAACTTGGCCAAAAAGATAATAATAAAAATAAAACTAGCACCTATTCAACGCAAAGTATAGTAACTAGTTCATATAAATCCTTCGTTTTATTTGATACGCATGAAACTGAAATCGGGTCTCAGCCAGTTCTATGTGGCTAACGTTGAAAAACACCTATATACAAGAACGAACTAAACAAGCTGACAGTAAAATCATTTCGATAATCAGAACTTCGGGTGCTCCTTGCTAGTAAGTAGTGTTTAAGCCAAGCTGACCTACTTTTAAAGAAACCTTCTCTAATTTGTATTTTTTAGTAACCAATGTGTAAAAATTGGGGTTTTGTAAATGTACATTTTTCTTTGCGGCTCAAAATGGCGAGACGTCCCTTCCTTTGGTGATACTTGGGAGGAATGCTACATACTCTTTTCTGTTTCGGGATCTTCACGCTAAAACGTACGAAACACCAATTATCGCCCCTGTGGTAGGTCTTACCCTATTTGTACCTTTATCTTTTTTGTATGTACTAATATAGAATACAACTTAATAGTCTTAGAATGTTTCAATTTGGATTTGTATATTACTAACGAAAATAAGAGTAGAGTCCTTTTTAGATAACATCCGCGTATATTAGCGGCAAGAGAGAATATTGTATGGGATATGTGATACGTAATATATCATATGTTCATGGACAATTACCAGTTACTTTGGTTGGTATATACAAGAGATAATGGTTCAAGTGTTTGTACACTTCTGTAAGTAGACTGGATAATAATATCAATGTCAAACAAATTAGAAATGATTAGAATTTATAAACGAGAATGGAGAGAAACTAGCATTATTGTTTAAAAGTGTGCTTTACAGCACTTTAGAGTACAATGACACAATTTATAAGAATATTTACACGGTTGACAAAAAACAATGTAACAAATTGGCTTCGTGGTTAATTGGATCGCTGCCAATTTCATCATTATAATGACCTTTGTATACGTGATCATGCGCTTTTGTTTTAGTTTGTAATGGTTCATATATACGTTTATAAACAAAGTTCCTTGAAAGGTCATATACATCGCATCGTTTGGTACCCGGTGGTACTTGAAGAATCTATGGAAAATTATAATAAATCTATTACAATATAAATAAGGTGTAACGTGAATGCTTGTATAAGTGATAGGTTGCTATTTCATAAGCAATTACAAATCCTTTTAATCGCCTTTTAAACCATGAAACAACATGACGATCAAATCGGAACTAGAAGTGATTGTGATCGATCTTTAAATGTTCACTCAATTGTATCCTTTGTTTAAAATTGATTATTCGAAATCGTAATCTTAATTTTTTATCTCGTGAGGAATTCGATAAAGAAATATTTTTTTATGTATTATGATTCATAGCTACCCACCTACTTAATATCATAGAATCAATTGAAAATGCAGACACAACAACCTAGTCGAACTTAACGCCTTAACCGTAGAATCTTAGCCTTTATCTGAATCACTTAAAAGTCTAATATAAATGGCTTGTCGAAGATTCCTGCGTGTCGAAATTCAGTTTTGAACCGCTTTCACTCATGTAAATTAAAAATAATTCAATAAAAACAGCTCCGCTTCTGTTTCGAGATAAAGATCTATATAAATAAACACATCAATTAAAAGCACTTGACCACACAACCTGTTGTCGTTATTAAAAGGATATTCGTAATAGAGACGTTCATTAACAGTTAACTAAAAATACACTCAATGTGTTATGTACGTACATATTTTGCACACACCACTCGTCAAACACGTGATTGCTTTTGAATGAGATATGATGACCAATATTGCTAACTTACTGTTATAGTTTGTGTTATTTTGTTTAGCATGATGTAAACGATATTTAAACAGGAATATTTTTAAAACATTCTTAAAAATAAGTCGTAAAATGTATTTTAAATCTATTTTTATACCATCGTTATTTATGGGCTTTTGTTTTTTTCTTTTCAGTTACGTAAGCACACTTCTGACTCACGTACTGACGTACCATCTCGGATGGGTGACGACGGTGAGTCCATACGATGTCCTTGACCCTCCAAAGCCGAGCTCTGAGGAAAATCCCCCGTACAACGCCCTTTGGGCTCAGCTCAACGATCTTTGCGGCAGTATTGGATTTCCCCCTCGTGCATGCAAAACGATAATATGTGGCACCGACAATGTACAGTTTCTGAACCGACTTTTACTTGTGATCACATATTTCTTACGCTGTGGCGAAGTGAGGAGAAACCTTTACGAATACCCAAACGCAAAGTTCAAAGAAAAAAAAGTAACAAATTATAAAGCTAAAAGTAAGGGACTCAAAGAATCGGCAACGCTTACTAAAAATCTAAACGAAGTAGTTGATACTAAAGATATGTATTCCAAAGCAAAGTCACTTGGAATTATTCCGAGTCTGTCGAAATCGACAGCGTCCTTTAATTTGTACAATTCGCTCTCTATTGATAACATAGCTATGCAGAAACCCATCAGCAGTGGACTTACAAGGACCTCCACGGTTAACACTGCATTGAATGTAAACTCGCAGTCAAGTTTAGATTCATCAGAGACTGAAACTGATCAAAGTGTAGTTTTCGTATTAGGTGAAGATGAAAAGTTGATAGGTTTAAGGAATAAAACAAATGGTGGGGATCGTGTTAAGAAATCTTCTAAAGGTACTAATGAAGAAGCAAAAGAATCAAACAAGGTAGAGACCAAAGCGACTGAAAATGCCAATAGCCCGTCCAGGTGTTGTAGTCAGACTTTGCAACATTCCAAGCCCATTAAACATTCCGGTTTTAAGTTTGAGTTCGATAAGTATCCACAAATTGTTACTAACTATATGAAGAGTAAGAATTTAGAAATATTAGATAGGCATTACATAGGCAAACCTGGCAACTTGAAGTTAGATAACTTCCAATTCGACCCAACAAGCGTGCCTAATATACAGGAAGAGAAATGTGAGATTTGCTACAAATGCCTCAATTTAGAATCAACACTGCAGACTCCAACTAACGCTTCTGAATTGGAGTACATGAATGACATTCCCGTACAAGAACCTCAATACGCTGAAGTCAAATTAGTAGAAGACAGTAGAAGGATTGGAGTTGTCCCCTAAACAATTCGTGAGGCAAACAGCCCCTAACACGCTAGTAGTTAACCTTGAACCTTCAGATGACGATCTAGTAAAAAAGGATCCATTACCGACAGAGGATAATATTGAAAAGGAACCACTAGTGAAGAAAAATTCATACAATGTAACTGAGGTCATTGAATATCCAACGCCTGATATGAACAAGATAAAGAATGAAGGGGAAAAGTTTCATGTGTTTCTACTAGGAGGAGTATTCAATCATTACTCGCCGGATTTTGTCTTGCATGGTAAGAAACTTTTATAATGAAATTACTACGTTTCTTATGTGATCGCTTGACCTAAAAGAATTTTACTAACTACCTTACTGCTCGCTATATGTTAGATAGAATAACGAGAGGTTAACGTGTCTATTTCAAAAATAGAATATTTTTTTATACAGTTCGTATTGGACAGTTGAAGTGCAATTTAACACTACTAACTGTATATGGTGAAAATTACTCAGCTCAATCAGATTCAATACTAAGATCTCTCCAACTGATTGGGCATTCTATGAATAATTGGGAATGTTACTGATTATATTTTACAGTAATTAACATGAACGTTCTTTTTCAGCATCACTGTCACCACCGTCCACTTGGGAAAGTCAATTAAAGAGAGATTTGGATATCGCATCATATTTGAATGGAAGCATTGAAGATCCTATACAAACAGTGGCCATTGTTGGGGATACGAGTAACTGGTAATTCTTTTTTTTTATCGTACTTCAATTAAACAGATTTACTCCTTTGAATGTTCCGTGTTTTTAGAATATGATAATGAATTATTACTTGCATACGCATACCTTAGAGTACTCTGTACTCAGCTCATGTGACAAATCAGAAAACACACAACCATTCCATACCAAAACCATACCACAGATAATATAATACTACCATACCATAGAACAACACATTACCATATAGCTTGGCAAAAAAGAGTAGAAAAATAATGGGGGCGCCACTAAGTTTTTTCATAGCAACCCTTAAAGTGGACAACCTAGTCTTGGTACTTAGTACATAGAAGTATTATTTGTGTAACATTATGGGCATTTGCTAATACCATCTGTATGTATTTAAAACATCAGAGTTGGTAGTATACTACAATCACCCACGGCTGTGTATATAATTAATATATGTACCAAACTTCAAAAAAATATCCATATTTTATTCAAATAAATTTTCTTCTAAAAATTCTACCGCCTCCACGTCCATATCAAAGCTAGAGCTAACTGCAGAATATTTTATAATGAATATATGCAGCATATTTTATAAAAATAAAATACTAAAATAATTAAAAATACTCAAAAGTATCAACTTCATTAATGCGCGCCACAGTACTGAACATAGATGTAAACATAACCCTCGTGTTCGAAGTTTATTGTATAATATTATACTTATCTCGTATGCAAGCAATTTACAATGGTTTATAGTTCATCAAGTAATGCATTTACCAACTATATACAACAAAATAAACGTTCAGATACCGGTCATTTTAGCAGTTCTTTGATAAACATCGTCCACATCCGAAAGAATAGATTTGTCCTTTTTTCCGCCAGACATTTATTATAAACTTTTTAAATCACACTCCTGACATCACTTCGGATAGTCTTATTCATTTTAATTAACTTTCTACATATTTAAATAACCGTTTTATGTTAGATTTATTTGAAACAAATATTTGGAAATTTGACATCACTTTGTTTACATAATTAATTTTTATATTTTAAGGTTGCAAGATCACAAATAAAAGTTTACGTTTCTAGACTTTTTTGCCAAGCTGTACATAATATTCTTACCTCAAAAAAATTAAACGTTTTGAGTACATGTTGTACATTTATGGAAGGAAACTATAACAGTATCAAACACTAGTTGACATTTAAAACAATGACACTACTATATTATTACTTGCAGGGACGTCAGAGTGGTGAGTCGCGACAATATCGGTGCAGGTGGAATGTCTTCTCTGGTTTCTGGCATGCTGGATGCTCTGCCAATCATGTGGAGGGCGCGTGTTCCTGCACAACAGGTGTATATATTATATGTTTAATTCCATATTTAAACCTTGACGGGGTAATCAATGGCTGAAACATAGTGGCAGTCATACACATCACGCCCGTTTCACTACACAAATTAATCAGAAATCTTACTTGTCTCGATCACGTATGTATGTGCGTTGAACATACACCATACTGTTTTTTCTATAGATAGACGAAAAAGTCGAATCTTACATACATACATACGCTTCACTACTTGTGTATACACACTCCCTTTTTTATTATGGCGGGGTAGTCAGAGGCTTGAATGCCCATTTCCGAAATTTATGACGAATCTGATGTCACATATTTAAGTGCAACGAGTATTTGTTCACCATATATTACAACATATAACAAAAAACTTATTTTGTTTATTTAAAAAAAAAAACGTAACACATAAAGATCGCTATAGATGTTCATTTATGTAGTTAGGCTGTGTAAAACCACGTCGGATCTACTATGCACTACAAAGTGTTCAAAAACAGTTCTCATCTATAATTATTATACTTGATATTGTAATTATTAACTGTAATGTGTTTTTTTTCAGTGTCTCTTCTTTTTGGAAAGCAAACTCCGTGAATTCTGTGTTCTATCGAAAACGTTAGCGGATATGTTGATGTCAAATGACTTTTGTGATATAGAAACTCTAACCAAAACTCTTAATATCGATATCAATGATATACCCTTATTATTAGCTGTTGCTAGTACGCACACACCTCAAGTTGCCAAACGGTATGGCATTAGTTACAGATGATATTTGAAAAGTCCTCAATGTAAATAAATTGAGGATTGTTCTGAAGATAATAATATATTTTCTATTGTAACTATTATAAAGTTCAAAATGGAATAAACCTTTATAAATAACATTTATGCAATATTATATTCGGATTTATGAATTGAAATTGGGCATAATATTTTGTACGCTTATGTGAAATTGTATTAAAGGCTAGAAATTAACATAAACACCTCACAGTGTTTGAAATTATAAATTAGTGTGATAAGTAAGTGAGGAATGTATTTTTATAATTTATTTTGAATGCCAGTGATAATGTTAACAAGTTTACCAATTATTTATTAATTTAAGACGATGGGATAGCAACCTATCACCAATATTTAATAACAATATCATCACAGAGGTCGACAGACATCTCCAAGGAATAAAGGGTTAGAGTATGTAAACATATTTATTAGAACTTTGTAAGTTCTTCTGAGAGTATTTGGATCAACATTTTTATATGGTAGCACTATACCTATATTTCTCTTAGTAGGTAGTCTATGATTGCGACACTATTTTTTATATTATTTAATACACAATCAAATTTAAACCTTGATTTAAATGAGAACAAAATAAAGTTCAATTAATGTCGTTAAAGTAAATATTTTTGTGCTAAAAAGCAATATTTTTTTGTAAAATATAGAGGTAATAGTCTGTATTTTTCGGGTTTTGACACGCCAACAAGTAATAATTTGCAACAAAAGCAATATTCAATTTTTTGAAATTTGTGAGGGTATGTACCTATTCTTCTAGATAGGTAATAGTCTGTATATAACGGGATAGACACGCCAACTGTCACCGTTGGTACTGGCTCTCTGGTGACTATAAGTCATCTATCTATAGCCTCTGTTTACCCAGAAAGTATCGTGATGTGTATGTATTAAAAAGAGTGCATAATAAGTGCAAATTAGAACATATTTATAGGTTATAAGATATATTTTGTATGATGCCTGTTTTTGTAATATTGCATGAGATCTAGCGTAAGTGTAATTTTAATATTTATTAAATGGATTCTGTAATTTCGATAGATATTACTGTGATTTTATTTTCTAAAGAATGTTATCAATTTAAAGTAATATTATAGTATTTTATTATTATGTGATATGTAAATCTTGATCGTAAAATATATTTCAATATAATATATTCTGGCTAATTTACAAGGAAGCTATGAAATTAAAAGTATTAAATACAAAATTGAATTCTAGTCTCGAAACTACGTATATTTTTTTGTTGATAATGTAAGAACATAAAGCTACAGTTTTTATTCAAGTATATCATTTGATACGAAAATTTTTCTTATAATAAAGAGTATTTTTATTATTTTATTTGTTTCATTGTAACATACATTTCAATATTCCTTTTTATCGTTGCTTGCAGCCCTTGATAGATTACCTATTTGAAATATAAGATGCCAAAATGATGAACGTACCAACTGTCACGTCATCTGACTATTGCAGAAACGTGACCTGGCTTTAAATAGCCACCCTAGCCAATATTGACGATTGTTCTTCAATCCTACGATAAATCATAAAAAGCTTGTAATCCCAAAAGTTATATACATACACAAAGTGTCAATGAAGCCAAAGTGGTCTGTCAGGATCGCGACTAATGAGGATCCGTGATCTCTGTCTACCCCACACATTGAGATCACGAAGCCCTACCTGTCCCGATTCTGACAAACCAATTTCGCACTCTCGGCGGTTATAAGCACTTCTAACGTCACCCTGTTTCAATATGGCGTGACTGACTGTCATATCCTATTGGGCCGCTACGTACTTATGTATATGTTATATATGTCATAATAAAGTTATGTGCCAAAATAATATATCATTGCAGTATTGAGAATTCAGGGGTAGAAAATAGCATACATAAGCCTCCTTAAAGAGGACAGGTAGATACCACTATATCTTGTTTTACTCGATTATAACAAACAATATTAGCTTAATTGATCCTACATATCCGTATACCTACACAATCGATGGTAAGAGACACTTCTAATACCAGTTTCACTTGATAGCCTCAATCAAATTTCCATTGTCTTCGTTAACTAGATACGAGACACGCATACCGCCTCCTACCTGTTAATGTCACTCAAGTGTCCTTGCTATCTCTCATGTGTATAATTATTGCAAAATGGGTATAATCCCGTGTTGTTCTGGCACTGATCTTGTCCCCTGCTTGTTTAGGTTATAAACACAATACTAAGGGCAGGCCCTGAAGGATAAGGCAGTCCGTAAGGGTAAATGGAATCTATTGGGCAATGAACTAGCAACCTGTCATCAATATTCCATATGACACAACTCCAATAAAAACACCAAAAAATACCTAAGTGATATCATCGTATCTCCGGCGTTCTGTACATTCCGACAGGTATTCACAGGTGTGAATACCTATCGTGTATTTGCATGTATGTATTAAGTCTGAAGTTGATTACATTGTCTTCTCAGGTTAAAGTTAGATAGGTTTTTTAAAACGACCATAGAAACTGACAACCTGAACCTCAGGCTACCCCGCAAGGGTTAATGGTCGTGAACACGTTTGTATTTTTGTTTTACAAAGAGGGCGATATGCTGGACACCATCATTAATAAGATTTACTTCTTTTAGTATGTAATAAGCTAAATACGACTAAATATTCATTGGAACCTGTCCCTTCCATCCTTAAGAGTTTGAACATGTATTAAATTCGGTAGCAATCATTCTTCGATTCCTGAAATATCTTCACTTCAATTTATGGAAATTGGCTCTTGTTCTGTTTATGTTTATTGAGTCATCCCTGTCTCTCTCTACTAAAATATAAAGTGCAGATTGGTTTCCTCTTGTGAATTTATTTTATAACTAGTACCTACGTTATTTATAATCAGATACTCTCTTTTACAGTCGAATACCATCATATCTTAAGAAGATTAAGTCTAGTGAAGCATGAAAGCATTAACCTAGAGCGTGAACCTCGTAAGACTTTTATTCAATCCAATCGATTTTGACTCAGACGATCGAAAAACAATTCAAATAGGTAGACCTAAGTCAGCGGCGAATAATTTGCTCGAGGATTTATTACCCAGACCTACACGGTTAGCATTTTAAGCGATAAAACGGACTTTTCTCAAGAAAATGACATGTCAGTAGAAATATATATGAAAAAAGAGCCACGATTTGACTACATTTGTGATTTACCTTTTAAATAATCGGTGATATTATTATATGGATTTCTACTTTTGGCCCTACATTTAAAACCACTAAACGCATCGATTTAAATTTGTACAAGAAATCATTGGGTTTTAACTGCAATGCAATTAAGACAATGAGATAAAAATATAGTAGTATAGAAAATAAGTACTACTATGTTTTGAGCGTGTGTTTGTTGAGGCTATATAATAAGACAATCTCATAGGAGAAATGGTAGCATAGGACAAATAAATCAATAATTGCAGCTACTAAATCGTTTAAATTAGAGCCGAAAGCGCCGACAACGTTCACAAACTATTTCAATCACCCAGCGAGTAAGCGGAAGCTCACAGTACCATTAGCAAACGCTGGAAAATGGCATGGGTTTGATTTACGCATTCGTGAAGTCACGAGATCTTCCTACGCGATTCCCATACACTTCGATTTCTATTCTCATATCATTTTGTCTCTAGGCTAAGGGCGCTGATGTCATTGAAGACAAAGTAAAGATCTTTGTTACCATTGCAAGTAATCAGTTAAGAGCTTAACTGAAATGGAGCCGTTTAATGAACTCCATGTCCTCAAGCTATGCTTCAGTAAACAAGATGATTATTAATTCTTTGAAATGGTGTTTAATATTCCATTTTCATTTCCATTAGTAACCGTCATTTTCAAATCAAGATATTATAATGAAAATCACTTCTACAGGTCTGCCTTTATTGAAAATTACGAATTCGACGAATTCTTTAACAATTCATCATTATTGATCAGCTCAAGAAGTTAGATACTTTTCCCTTTGAAGCGGTCCGTTTGAAAAATGGTTACCTTATTCTGTGCTCTTGAATTCTTTTAAAGTTTGAAAATGCGAGAGTTCAATGTAATTAAGAACACTTTGTTTAAGCCAATTTTATTTTCATAACTCTTATGATATATTTCGTTTGAAGTAAGCATTGACTTCAATTGATAGTGTATTAATGAATAGTGTACCCGACGTGCAGTTTACCTATCCTAAATACCCATCCCAAGAAATATACACCTACATTACCTCTAAGAAGATTCCGTGAAACCATAACCTGTTTAGTTGGTCCATATTTATACCGTTTTTCTTAGTACCTATCTATTTGTGCATCAGCTAACGTCTGAATAAGGAAATGTTCCGCAAATCCTGACTATTCTGTATTAGGTTGTAAATAGAATACTAACAAGCTGCCTTTCTTTCCATAATATCAGATATGAATAAGGGAACAATGAAATCCATTGTGTGAAGAGTTAGCAACCCATCCCAATGCTTCTTATTACGACCATCACGACTCTAATACTAATGCTAAAAGTAACCAAGTAGATATTATGCCTCCAAAGTCTTGATTATCCTTTAATACCTACTACTATGAAGAAATGTCAAGAATGTACAGTCAACGCTAAAAATTGTCTTTTGTTATTATAAACGTAAACCCTATAAAAAGTTACTGAGACTGCACTTTTTGCGTTGACTGTACACATGTACATACACATCACGCCTGATTCCCTGTAGTGGGGTAGGCAGAGATCACGGATCCCCATTTGTCCCGATCCTGACAGACCAATTTCGTTTCATTGACACTCACACACCTCCTCATACACATTCGGTGGTTATAGGTACTTCTAACGTCACCCTTTTTCAATATGGCGTCTATCTGACTGTCATATTTTTTTTTGGGTCGGCCCCTACGTAACTGCCTTTCCACTTCACTCACATATATTCCATTTGTCAATCTACTATCATTCATACACATAACATATTAAAACCATCAAAGCATGCTTTATTCAATCTTAGTCACTACATCTTCTTTTGTACACGCGTGTATGTTTTTAGCCAGTTTAATAATCACAATTTGTCAGGTTCTATATACATTATATTACAAAATTGTATATTTGATTGATCGTAAGCAGTCTATTCTATTCGGCTCAATCGTTTCATCCGGCATTACCTACACGAGGTAATGAGATATTCAACCTCATTTCACATACGAGAACATGCAAATTAGATTAGCAAAGTAATACTGTTTCAGTAGACGAGCGCCGAGGATTCCGAGCATGTGCAGAATAAACAAGCTTTTCCACAACGGCACTGGATTCCTTGTTGAGAGCCTCAAAGCTTCCTCAAATACAATTTCGCAAATCTTCTTGGCCTCTGCGAAATACTTGCCAAATTTAACCAGTGACACAATACGCCATTAATATTTAGAGTTCTTGTTTTATTTATTTATTATTTTTGTGTTTATATACTTACCCGTCTCCCTACAGATGGTAAGGCTGGTATCATGGATTTCTCTTGAAATGACAACCAAATTTCGTTCTTTGACATTCATACGGCTCATAGCGGTTATATACATATACAATATATTGTATGTTACTTCTAACGTCAACCTTTTTCATTATGCCGTATATTTGTCTGTCATATGTCTATTGTTCTTAAATCTGGTATTTGTGGTATTTTTCATGTGGTGTTACAACTTTTGTATCAACAAATACTCGCTGCACGCGGGACCATAAAAAGTGAGAGCAGAGTGGAGCGTAGTGCGCGCCACCTCGCACTCTGGGGCGTTATGGCTAGCGTAGTGATGATAGATATGATCACAACTTTTTATCCCTTTTTGGGATGGATAAAAATTAATAGATATATAAATGGATATCTACTGAGATAATTATGTTATTTATTTGGAATATCGGTGATATATTACATAATATTATCTATTTACTCCTAATCCATTTGATATACTTGACATTATTTATTATAAAGTTCAGCGGGTCCGATATTTAAATTAATTAGGTTTTTAACTTATAGAATCAGATAATCAAGGGGTTAATAAAACAAGTAAAGACAATCAAAACTCTACTTAATTAGTAGACAAAGACGAAGACTGTTTAATAGCTAGCTTGAAGTTTCAATTTGAAGCAAAATTCGTTTTCAATTAGATTTTCAGCGAACAAGGATTAAGTGAAAAAGTTTACAAATTTGCTTATAAATTTCTTTAATTTAAAAGTAACACTATTTTTTATCATTCTAAATGACCGCGTTAACATTCTAATAAAAAAATGTAATTTCAAGTATTCAATATAAATACAAGTACAGTACATTCATTGAATGTCAAAACATTTGCCTGACACTCTGTAATAGTCGATAAGGCCTAGCCATGAAAATCTCTCAGTGCTAACATGGTCATTATCATGTTGTATGTTTTTCCATCATGAAAATATCACTTTAAGAGAAGAACTCCCCATATTAAAATACTAAATATAAAATAAAAAGCAGTAGGTAGCAGTCTGTTTGGGATCTAAAACAGTACGAGAATATTATATTTTCATCATAATACATTCATATAATACCTGGAAAAAAGGAAAATTCAAATAACACGCATTTTATCTCTCAACTTGGGAATGCTGAGCTATTTTTCGTTGGATCCTTTTAACATTTTGGGTCTGTAAAGGGATTTATCTATCAACATCAGGGTCACAGGTGTCGTGTTCATAATACAAACGGCCTTTGTTTCCTTAGACGACCCTTGCTCCTGCTTTTGCTTATATTAAATTGTATTTTATATCTACGCATTGCTGAGGATATTGGTACTACATATTATTTACTAAAATTTGTAATAAATACTTTTTTGAAAGATAAAAATTTACACCATACTAAGTACACACGACTGGCATAGTCGTGTGTACTTAGTATGGTGTAAATTTTTTATTCATTAAAAAGATTAAACATTACAATTGTAGGAAAAGTAATACAACTTCTTTGAATTATGCTTAAGTAATTAAAATATTGAGAACTTATGTCCACTAAACAAGTTGAATAGTTATATTTATGTACCCTTAGCCGTTGTATACTACGAATAGTCGTAGTAAATACGATTACACCTTTTAAGTGTTGTATGTTTTCTTCGGTTTTAATATTTCACTATAATTATTTTCACTTTGAACGAACGGTTTATGATAAAATACTTATTTCTGCAATATACCTCTATTTTATAGATTTTGTAACTGTCGAATTGAAAGGCAATAGCCAATAAAGTTTTCTCAAGAAACGTTGAGGCCTCACGTTAATACCGAAACAAATTGTTGCTATCAGCACATGAAATGAGAGGGGCTTTCGGGAATCAAATCTCCAGCAAATGACACTCGTATTTTGCGCGACAATGTTCAATTGTAACTTGAATAAATATTTATGAGAGCAATCCCGTTCTCGGAGGAGGCTCGTAAAGGCTTCAGAGGCAACTTGACGAATTATTGAAGCTGTTTTTCGCCAACGTAAATTAGTCGAAGATGAATTGTTTAATTTCTTAGTAATATTAAATGTTTGTTGCTTTATCTTACATTTCAACAAGGCTAAGTAACATCTCAACGAGGTCGCGATATTTGTAATAAATGTTAATTCTTAAAGCTATTACCTGGGTACGAGTATGAAATATAATTTGAGAGTAATCAATGAGCATACTTTTTTTTATTTAAAACGTAAATGTACGAGTATTAGACCCTCTATATTCATAGATTTTAATTTATATTAATTGTATCAAACTTAATATTGTAAATAGAAGATTTATTGTGCAAGTCTGAAGACGCCATTTTTCCAATATTAATGCTCAACATTGACCTACGAGATATTATCGTGTCCCTGTCGACTCATGATTACAGAACGTGAATCTATATGTAATAATATCTTAAAACTGTAGAGAAATTCCTAGACTCCATTTCCCATATTAATAGCAAATTCATTTCGCGATGAAAGCAATTATAGCTTGCGAGTAAATAGCTTGAATTGCACCGCCATTCGAACGCTGTCCATTAACCAGATGCCATTAGAAAGAAACTTTTATTGGGTCATTCAGAACGGCTCTTCGTCAGCAATGAAATATTTTTTAAATGACCTATATTCTCTAAAGTAAAATGGAAGTACGTCGCAGTAGATTGTCTGTAAACAGGAATGTATGTTGGGAATACATTCTCGTACCCTCGAGCTAGGATACCCTCAGATTGTTATTCAAGACAACACAGAGGATATGTGGCTACGGTAGTTATTTAGCTTTGTAAACATACACACAAAATGACTTACCTTAATCCCTTTCAAAGTGGGTGAAACCTCTGGAGATTATTTTAAGAGATATTTGTCCTAGGTAGCTATTAGCAAAAGAGTATTTACTGAAACGACTTGATTTTTAGAATATCATAATTACCTGTTAGACGTAAGGAACGTCGATTTAGGCTATCAATATAATGTTAATCAAATAATGTTACTAGAAGCGGGAGAACTGTAGGTTCTTGACTAAAACTATAATTTTATATTTGTGTCCATACGTCACTCAAAATTAAAATATATTTTCAAAAATATAAATTTGCTTTTGGAACGTTTTGAACCGAAAAATGCCAAAGAGTTTCAAGCCACGAAGCTTTCAAAGACGCTTTTTGAATTGGAGGTATTCTGTCGAAACTGGCCTCGTACTACGAAAACTTTTGAAACAAACTGAAAGAAAGTTTGGCAACAACTGAGCTCTTTTGCTAAGGTCTTTCGTGAGCTTTCTCAAACTTTTATTTAAGAATAAGCCAAACTGTTCATTACGTGCCTTTTTGTTGGTTCTCATACAATGTATATTTTCCTTGAATATTTCATTTGAAATTATATGTACGTTAGACTAATTTCATTACTTGATGTACAGACAATACCTATTATCCTTAAGACCTAAATTATATTTATTTTCATTCTTTTTGCATTCCCGTCCCTTAATGCTTTTCGGCCACTTGCAAAAATAAATTTGAACATAAATATTTATATTTTGTATGCTACTCATATTTATACTACGAAATATGTGATTTTAAGAATGTTATCTACGGTTTGATTTATAACTCCGTCCAGCGTGTGCATTTAGTGCCAACAATACAAACATTTTTTTTTTCAGTTTATAGTATAGTTAAACCTTTTATCTGTGTATACCTAGGCTACATAATATGTTTTTCCTTACTAAAGCAAAAACATGATAGTTAAGGTGATCGAAAAAAACCTGTCAATGTCATAGCCATCTCACTATAGCCATGCATTATACCGTGATCGAAAAATGGGAGTGTAACCTATCAATGTTTTTTTGAAACAAAAAGTAGCAAAGTTTTTAACTCTATCAAGTCTAAGCCGACTCAGCCATTATCCCCTGCCCAGTTTCCTTAATATCTTGTCTTGTTTAATATATTGGATCTGATACACAGCAACGCTCGAGGCATCTAATTCACTTTATCATCTTAACTGTGTCCATTAGCTGAAATTAGTTTTACCCTGTAATTATGTACGTACGCTGGACTATCGTTAAATTGAGTATTGGTACTTGTCGGGCCTTTCAAAGTTGTTAACTACATACTAGACATTCTATTTATTACCTTAGTTTAAAAGATAAATTTCAGCCCTTTTGATGCTACCAACTAGATATTCATATTATTTATTACCTTAAACCAGTTTTAAGCTGAAGTTTCATCCATCTTTTGATGATTAATACATACAAGTAATATGCGTGAATATATGTATTTATGGTATAATATATGTATATTTATTTGCACTTCTATTTATGGTCAAATTAAATGAATGTATTAGTATACATGTCTCAGGTAGTCCTTGTAACTAATTTTTTTAATCGAATTACAGGCATAACTATTATGGAATAAACTTATTTTAAGTTAAGAGCTGAAAGCTGTTCGAGAACTTAAGAGCTGGCCATAAAATCACTAACTTTGCAATCTCAGAGATGGACACTTGAACCGTAACTCCGTATTTTTATGTGTTAATATTCTAATCTAAGTGTAGTTTATCTATAACACGGTATATTTACATAACTGTCATATTTTCGCGATTTAACAGATAATGTACATACATATAAGTTAATGTCTTTAATCTCTTTCGGGGTAAAAAGAACCTTAGAGATACGAAAACATTTCCTTGGTCACTGTTTCTCATAAATATTGGAGTTGTGAAGTTTTATGGACCATTATTGACAAGTTACTAGCTCATTGCCAATAAATTCAATTTATCGGGAAGAACGCCAGTTAGTTAGCATTATTTTTACGTCCTAGACTAATACAGAATCTCTAAAATCCTAGACGTAACAGATTATCTAAGTACACTATTACTTGTTTAAAATGGATGCCATATTAACGAAGTCTGCAGTACCTATACATTATGGCTGAGCCTAATCCTAGTTAATGACTCAGTTGGGACGATTAAGTTGCCTTCAAGGGTTGATTTAGGTGACGTGAGCGACGATGTATTGAATAAGTTATAAAGGTCATTTGTGGAGTACAATATTCATGCTGTTTTTGTTATACGACTACGCAGGTTGAGGTTTCATTAGGCAATGCGTATTAGGGTTCATTAAGGTGATTAAAATAATGTTTAATTGAATTATTAACTTCCTGCCAAAGAGAAAATATAAAGAAATATTGTGGTAAAATGTTACATAAACATACATGACATATTATATTATTATTTACGACTTGTGTATACACACACTTTATTATGGCCCATATTCGAAATTTCAAAGGCATGTTAGGTATGGGGTCACTCAAAGCACGCGTTTCGCTAGAAACACACCACTTAACGCGATAGGTAGTGAACCGTATCGCCGTATGTAGGCACTGGCTATTAGCAATTCCGAGGGATAGGCAGGTTTCCTCACGATGTTTTCCCTCACCGTTATCGACTGTAAAATATGATTAGAGAAATAATTGAATTTTACTTCACTTTAATTTATAAGCCCTATACGAATAATTGACAATAGTATCTTTGAATGTGTATATGGAGGTGTAGATGTCAATTAAGCGAAAGGGGTTTGTCGGGATCGGGAAAAATGAGGGTCTAAGATCTCTATCTATCTGTCTAAAGGGAAAAGGGTGTGACGTTTATGTGTGTAGAAGAGTAAATTATGCCAGAGATATTATACATACATACTTAAATACTCGTCCAATATTCCTTTTCGAGGTAAACAGAACCTAGCGGACAAAATATCTCCTTAGTCAAGTATCGGCATCTATATGCCTTTAATTAACATTGGTGACAGGTTGCTATCTCATCGCCATCTTAGTCTCTTCCTTAGTCATCTGTCATGAAATGCTGAGGACTACGGTAGCTAGTTAGCATTGTATTTACGTCCTAGACTAGCTTGACACTAATTAGTACTGACATAAATAGTATTTATAATAAGAGTAGAGGTCCAACACACTTATGTTTCATTAAAGCAGACTTTAACTCAGCTCGCAGCTTGTGTTTAAATCACAACGTGATTTTTGCGCCCAAATAAACGAGAATTCGCTGAAACATTTCGCGCACGCAGCATGGTAGACAAATACTAGGGCTTGTTTATACTGGACCAAGAATAATATTTAGTATCATTTTATGTGTAATATTTGTTTGCATTATTTTGAAATTGCCACGTATCTAGATGGAGATAATTCTTGTAGATAATCCGTTCTTTTTTCCCCGGTATGGGTGACAAAATAGTTTTTATCTATTATTATTTTTCCATTACTTACTGTATCAATCTATACAAATCTTTCGCCATTTAGGTATATTACTTCAATACTAATATACCTGATCAATAATGACGATGATGATCAATAAACAACTCTTTCATACAATCAAGTAAGATTCCTGTAGGTACCACTAAAATCATGACTACAATTATGTTTAACA
Organism: Leucoptera coffeella; assembly: GCA_030578115.1. Lineage (NCBI taxonomy): Eukaryota > Metazoa > Arthropoda > Insecta > Lepidoptera > Lyonetiidae > Leucoptera > Leucoptera coffeella. The sequence goes on from JAMBLF010000407.1 coordinate 79,171, forward strand.
TATTGAACAACATAACATACTAACAAGCCAATGTAAACAGGCCTTTTCTGGCTATGCAGACGAAATGGTCGGATTTCCACAAAGCCAGCTCTGCTAACAAGTGCAATATACAGCATTTAACGTGCCTCGATAACAACTGCTGTTGTGTTACTGAGAAGCATTGACTATTCTGCTCATTTGGAACTTTGTTAGAGAGAACTAGATCGTAATTAAATTAGTACCGAGCTGTGAAAGACTTTTTGTTTCACGAGAGAAGCCAAAAAATATACAGATTTTTTCATGTTATCTTTTTTTGTGCCATACACCATATATGACATTGGCTTTATAGGTCTCTCTTTTATTTTGTTTATCAATCGCTGCAAAAATATATTTGCCTTGGCTGATGTGATTGATCAAAGTCGTCATATTTTCAGTATTGTTCTATATGTTCGTATCATCAATATCATTTATACATACAACCACATCACGCCTGGTTACCTGTAGAGGGGTAGGCCGAGATCACGGATCCCCATTAGTCCCGATCCTGACAAAATATCATATATAATAATACAATATTATCTTGTCTATAAAATCTTTCTTGTCTTCAAACTGCAAAGCATTGTAGTAATTCTAAGAAATCGGAGCTCCCAACTTGCGCTAAGCCAATTTGTGTAGTTTGCTCAATACAATCAAGCAAGAATCCTGTGGGTTCAGGTTTCACAAACTATCCGGTTAAAAAGCTCCACAAGCATCCGATTGCTTTTAAAGTCGTTTGAGAAAACACGTTTGTTGAACATTTACTCTACTCTCACTAACTGTATGTTTGAGTTAAATAATGCGACTAAAAATCGTAGAGCAAAGAAATCTATATAATTAGGTCATTTTTAAATACGTAGAAAGCAAAATAATGTACATTCTATATTGTGCTGTGTTAGTATCTCAGTCAGTATATCATTTACTACACTAACTAGGATAGATTCATCATTCTATCATGAGGTTTCATTGGACAAAGACTTTTTAAGGAGCCAAGAAACTGAAAGTAAATAACAAAAATGTTTCCCACCTTTCCGTTGGAATCTTCTTTTGTGTGGAACATTCTTTTGTTGAAACATTTAATAAGTTCTGCATCGTTTGAAGCAGGTTCGACTCGTGGACAGCAATTAAAGATTGTACAAATAAATGAGTAATGAGCTAATAGATGAAGATAACGATATATTTTGAGGAAAATGAATGAATATAATTTTAGCTATAGTAATATTAAAATTTTGTATATTCGAATAAAACACTAAGCTGCTTCATTCGAAAGCAAATCAAATTTTCGGAAAAATAGCTTTTCATAATAATGTAATTCATTACTCCATTTGTTCGAGCAAAGAAATAAGGCCGCCACAGCATGTGGAATGAAAAGCTTTTCACGTTGGCAACTTCCCTCATAATAGAAAACGCAATTCATGTTTAGGCGCTGAATAATATATCAAGGTTCATATCCAACAGTCTACTACCACCCGGCCGTTTTTATGCTACTAAATAGAAAGCGAATCTTAGGAAACGTTTGCTATATCGACATATATATTTTGATATGAATTATTAACTAACATGTATGCTACTTTGTAATTTACCTTTGTCTTTGTTGTAAATATTAAGCTAAGTTTAGGCAAAAGAGACATGACATAATATAAGTGTATATATTTCTTTTTTCTTCTTCGTAGTCTACAACAAAAATATAATAGCGAGAAGCCTTCAATTTACAGACATAATAATATGTATTTTAGATGACTTTTTCTCGGCATGTGTTAAAGGGACTAAAAAATTCTTAGATTCTTTAAGACAATAGGCTAGCTACCATCACCAGTATTGCTATATTAAACAATATTATTCGAGTTTTGTTCACTTTATTACAAAAGTCTAACCAAAATTGTTAAATATTGCCAAGTTTGCCATGACTGAATGATTCTAAAAGGCAGCCTTCATTTTAAAAAGGTGGATGCATTATGTAGGTAGGTACATTCTTTTGTAAAAAACCCGACACAATAGAACTGGGTCGCCACAATAAACCCAGTTTAAGCCTTTGCACCACACAGTGAGTGCTTTACCCATATATTTCTTGTTACTTGTTTTAATAAAAGCCTAGTTCGAAACAAAGAGTCCGTGGTGAGCCTGTATTTACTTCAGAATGAAAAGTTTACCTGGCTTTAAATAAACCTACACCGTATTTGTTGAAGATTTGTTTAACCAGTATATGATGTAGGGACAAAAGAGTCTCCGAGGTTTTGTTCACATTAAAATGTTGGATATTTACACCAATATACCAATGTTGTACCTTTTATTAACTGTTTGTTCATAGGTCCATGAGTTATTGCATGTGTATTATGTTCATCCTTTTGTAAAAATCTTTCGTGGACATACGATATTGTATAATCTTACATTTTTTTATATATTCTATTTATTTAATGTAAAAGCTATTCACCGTATAAGGTTAAGTCGGCCAATATAATCTTACATCATAATAGTAAATATGTTATACCTAATTTAAATACCTGGACTCAATTCTGTTCAATGCAAGATTAATCTTATTAATAATATCAAATTCAGTTCACTTAGTACCAGAATATTTCAGGGAGTGTCTAATAAAAGGGAAAGCTGTCCCATGATGTTAATATACTTAATAGCTTTGAGAGCAAAACTTTAACTGACTAATTACTGGAATAAAACGATTTGCTAGGCTCCTCTAAGGGGTCTTTATGCATACATAATTCAAGTGTATATAGCTGAATTATACAAGTATTTTATATTGTCAATATACGTATACTTAATAATAAATTAAAGAGTGAGGGGAAGTGAAAAGACATGGTTGTGTACTGCAGCATGGCTTACCATTTTTCGAGTTAGTTTCGAGTGGCCTTCAGTTAAGACACAGCTACATTACTAATCCTCAACCTCTGATTACCCTGTTAGGTTTAATGGTTCTGAATTTTTATTTTATAACAATTAATGTGAACTTGAAAACAACGTGCACTGGTGTATGAATTATTTTCCAATAAAGCCATTCATTGTTCACTAACCATCTAAATGTAATTACATTTAAAATTCTTATTCCATTATTCCCTGCGGAGAACATCGAATAGAATCGACTTATCTAAAATCCTTTGATATATTGGCCTTGCATTATGTCATAGTCAATCTTGTTACTCACTTACATTTCACGATTTTCATAAAAAACTGCCTTTATAAAACTGTCCGTAAGGTTCAATTTCTCCTGAAATAGAAATAATGACGTTATTACTGTACGTATGTTTACAAAGTACATAAAACGCATTATACTAAGGAACAAAAGCCTTCCTTTATCAAGGAATAAAAGAAGTCTTAGCATTTAGGTACACAATACCATTATAATCTTGGAGATAAACGTCAGCTCAGACTTCAAATTAAATGAACGAGTTTTGCCACGGGCCTTTTACAACCGAGTTTATTCAGTGTCTGCTAGAACAAGGTTTATCCAAGTTTAGCGTAAAGACGTGTATGAAAAAGTTATTAGATGTAAGTGGGCTTAAAGATATTTGTCAGGATCGTTCGTGGTGGTGAACAATAGTCCAAGCATATCCAGTTTGGTTTATAGACGTGAATATCTCTATGATTTTTTTAGTGTCTGTTACGAAAATCAGCCACATTGGTAATGAATAGAGACAGAGGTTGGTAGAAAGTTTGAGTTTGGTAAAGAACTTAATATAAGTATAAATACTTTCAAATAGTTAATATTCTAGTTAACTATTTTCTTATATTTGAGAATAGGTATAATGTTTATAACTTGAAAGCATGCGTCATAAAAGATTTTATGAAGTAAAGTAAAAAAATATATTTTAATATCTTAGTAAAAATTCTACAATTCTTCTTTTTAACTGCTAGTATATTCTGTATCATATTTCATAATGCAGGGATTCTATAAAGTTCAAGTTTAACAAAAATGAAATTTTGAACAAATTTCAGTAAGTCCATATGTTAAAACCGACTCCCCAAGAGGCATTAAAAAACGCTATATAGAATACTATAGCACCATATTTTTTGCCATACAAATAACATACATACATTTGTGTTACATTTGAGGAAAAGGTGGCACTCTTAATTGTGAAGTAGCGCACGAGGGTGAATGTGAGAACTCCTACAATCTAACACAAAAGAACTCTCAAGTGACGCCCTCTCGTGGCAGTGTCGTGTGAACTGAGCCCTCTTTTCAGCGATAATTGCTTATGGAACTGTACCTCCGAGTTAGAAAATATTATAAGAATATTTCGTGGTTGTCCAAAGTGTAGGTAGATAAATGCATTGGAATTGATTTATATATTTTTTAAATATTATATAAGTATATAAGTAGCTGCCGTATCGTGTTGGTCTAGGACGTAAAAAGAATGCCAACTAGCTGCCGTTCTTCCCGATATGCTACTGTATGTCATATGATGCCACAAAGGATTGGAAATAAATGGACTCTATTGGGTGATGGGCTAACTATCTGTTACCTATGTTCTATATGACATCACGACCCTAATATTTATGCTAAAAAGTGACCTAGGAGATATAACCATTCTTTAAAGGTTTTGTCCGTGAAGAATGTTTTTATTATTTTAAGTATATGTTAGATAAACCAACATGCCTTACGACAAAGTTTAAGATTCTACATAGAGCAGTTTGTTAGCTAGTCCAATCCAATCAAGTTCCTACCAGCACCTAACTAAATCCAGTTGAAGTTAATCAATATTCAGCTTAGTCTATTAACACAATATGACTCGGAGCATCTGGTTCCAGACAGTTTTGGAACTAACCTACATCCGATTATAGTCGGCCGAAGTTTCACGTGTTCATGTTTAATGCGAAAACGGCAGACGCTCTTAAACTGAGACATTTCGAGAAGTATCCACGTGTTTCTGGAACTAAACTGGATGTAGATAGCTTTATTTATGTATTGCTTTATGTTTTATACGAAAATAAAGCTATTTTTAAGTAGCTCAAACTTATATGAAAAATAGTGTTTGTCTCGTGGGTAGTTCAATAGAATAGCAACTTCTATTTTGCGCCTGAATTCCTAAATAATAGAGTTATTGTTCCAAAGTATTGTTTCATCTTACATAAGGATAAGCATACGTAATATCTACGAGGAATAGTCATTTAGAGCTAATTATTTAAAATAACTTTTATACGAGTAACTCTAATAACGTTACTAAAATTAAAAAATAAATATAGTATGAAAACCTCTTGCGTGGTTTAATAGAAATCTAATATCCAAAATCATAATAATTTGCATACATACCCACGCCTTAGCATCATATTTTCTGCCCACGCTACAGTTTAAGAGTTTTAAGTATCAAATAATTTCCTTTAATATTTGAGGTTAATCAAGAGGTTAGTTACCAGTAACCTTCCGCGGCGCTCTAATAAATTTCCCTGGACTCAATTCATCAGGCCCGTAGCAAGATAGACAAGAACGACTTGGCTAAGTGAAAATCATCGCGGAAAGGAAGATGAATTCCCGACTTCGGCGACTTAATATTTCTTCTTGATCGAGGGTGGCATTGCTTCTGAGAAAGGGAGACAATTGTATGAGGATTTGTGAGCTGTGGATACTAAGATAGTAATTGTTCTGTAATAATTAAAAATATGGGTGTGTAGAGCGAAGAGCGAAGGAGAGAAAGAAATGTCAAATATGTTTACGTATATAAAGATGCAATCTACGGTAAGAATCAAAGCGATGTAGGAAACGTCATGTCTCACAGTTTCATGTTCGTTCGAAAATTATTTATTCTGATGAAATTTTGTATACTTACAGAAGTGTTTACCTATTGTAACAAAAAAATCCAGCCTTTGCGCTATTACATCTAATATAAAATGTATTGATATAGTCTAGAAGAACTACCTGTATACTGAATATTAAAATTTTCAACCTTAGCGCTTAGAGAAGTACTAAATCTGTGCGCATCTGAGCGACTCCAAATTCGCTACTCGTCACAGTCTGTGACACGTCTCTAAATCACGTTAAATGGTCGAGAATCTGGGTCACTGGGTCACTAACAATTTGTGCCGCTAAAAGAATATCGGCACTTTGTTAACAACCCCCTCTGTTGGTGTGGATTGACAAACATGCATGTCAGTTGATGTGCAAACTTTTTACGTGTGGCAGAAAACAGTCGAGTTCCAGTCTAATCAAATTCAACTTCTATCCTATAACGGTTAATATTATTACTGGCACACATGTATATATTACGCGAATTTTATTAATAAAAACATAAAAATACAAAGCTTTGACTGTTTTAAATTCGATATTTCTCTTATAAATTTCGAATTATTTTCATAATATTGATTTAGTCATTATAATTAATTTTTCAATCAGTTAAAAAGTAATTAAAAGTGTCCTCATTTTTTCCGTAAGAACAGAATAGCAGCCGTCTCGGAAGATTGATGAAAACGAACAAAGCTGTTTGACGGAGTCCCTAGAGCTGTTTGTATTGCTAACAGCGCATTATTATGAAGATTGATCACTAGAATAACCTCCGGAGTTATAAGCCCATAAATTAATATAAAAAGTACATTAATATAGAGCACAATAAACACGCTGGTTGAAACGTGGGTAGTAAAGTTGTTGTTTAACTTACAGTAATTATTTTATTACTTGTTAACTTTGTTTGACAAATATAAATGAAAGCATGCCGTAAAACAATAATGAACCGTAACATAATAATAATAATATCCATCTTGATTTAATATCTCATTACATCTAAAATAAAAGATCTCTGTAATCTAACAATCGCCTAACCCAGTCCAACTAAGAACATTATATATATATGTTTAGTTCTCTTATTTTCAATATATAATATTCCATATAATGTATACTGTGTGCTATCAATATGTTATACACTAATTAACAGCCAATGAAACCACATTTAATTTTGTTGTAGGTACAAAGTCCTTGACGCCACAGATCAAATGGCATCAACTATTGAATTCCTATTAAGCCTTAGACAGCTAATGGACAGGTTTGATCGATAAACCCCAAAGCAATATTGTGGGAGTCAGTGGTACTGTGTTCGTTAATTGCCAAGCAGTAATTGAATTGTAAGGTAGGTTACGTCGCTAAATATAAGACTGTTTGATGATACAGAACAAAGGTAGACGAAATTTAATCAGTAATGGGGTGGTTGGAATCGTTTTTGGAAATGCATTATATAGAATCAGGGGTATAAACATCTGAGTGGATTTCAAACTAAATATCACCCTTTCATAGCGTGTAGATATATCTGTAAAACAAAACATTTTTACCAAAAAAAGTAGTAGTAAAGTAGTGTTTTTTGTTTTCATGGTAAAACATCAAGAGCACATTATAACTAACCCTAAAATATGTATATGACCTGCGTGAATAACGTATTATATCATCGAATATATAATACCCATGCGATTAGTTATACTCTTGAGGAATAATGGCTTGAAGTATTCAAATGGTAGTTGAAATTTAATATTGAAACTTTAAAATTGATTTAGAAAACTTATCCTTTATTTGTTTCCAAAACTTTTGTAAAAAACTCTATGAGTAATGGTTCTTCGGCAATGACTTAGCCAACGTTTTCTGAAAGTTAAAACTTTCGCTCAAGAATTATAAGATAGAACCAAACTTCTTATATCCAATAATACTTGAGGGGTAACTTTAATACAGTTTTAAAACTTAAATATGTACGTATCTTGCGTAGAGGCATTTTCTTTCGCGAACACGAAAATACACTCACATATGAACTCTCAACTTCACAAAATAAACATGCGAGTCTGCAGACTAATTAGCTAAGCCGTCCTTGAGGCGAAATTACAAACTATGCTGTTTTAACATACATATTCAAGATCATTGACCTTTGCAGGGTAGTAGGGGTAACAGGAATCAATAGATAGAGTTAGGGGTTTTAAAAGCCATACCAATCCACATGAGTACAGTCAAGCTTCTAACCATTCTCTACCCATCTTTCTATTTTGATAATCTCTGTTGCGCGATCGGTTAACCACGCTAATAGTGAGGTCACGAGTTTGATTCTTGGTGGAAGCAGTGCCAAGATTTATAATTTTGCTTCTGCTTTTCAGTCTGGCCGTTGATTCTATGTACTAAAGGTATATACTATAGGTGTACTATAGAAAAGTCTATATTTTATATATTTACGTTGACTAATACTATCTTCAATGAGCGAGTACTCAGGGGCATGTTCAATTAATGCAATAATGTCCAAAATGTTAAAACGTTTTATCTACGTTCCATATAGCACGGGAATGGAATAGTAAAGAAACATTCAGGGATATAACACTTTCCCTGATCCAGGATACAATCGAACAAAACCTTTTTCGCTTCATTGATATACATATATCTCACTCACTCACTGCTTATATTGAGATGGGTTTGTATCGTCACTATAATATCACGCTTCTGCTAAGTAGTTTTTGAATGTTTAGAAGTATTCAAACAAATTTATCATTATTATTGCAAATCCGCCTTAAATAAAATAAACATACACATACTGCGTTGGTTTCATTTACAAGCTTTTCTTATAAACTTCATTATTTTTGTATATTTTACATCCGTATCTCCATAAATATACTCACTCGTAGAATATCCTCACAAAGTTTAAATATTCATGAATCTAATTATACATTTGCAATTACTGGTGATTGGCGAACAATCAATATTCCATATTGTTGCTATCAAAACCTCGAATGTAACCTTAAAAATTACTGAGGTGATATACATATATATAATCTTCCTAAGAGATTCCAGAGAGTTGCGAGGTTCTGTTTATACCAAAACCGATATAGAAACATATATTTGAATGTATTAATTACTTACATCATAATATCATACAGGATAACATAAATGTGTTTCAGAGTTTCTGACTAGAAAGGGAAGCGCTTATAAAGTGGAGACTTGAGTTTGTAATCAGCCTTTTATTACAAAAGTTCTTAAGTCTTAACTCAATGCACGCTAGCGTTCAGAATATAGGTACATAATTCTTATATACTCGCAACGTTCAATTACTCATTAACGTGGGTTACAAATGTACGTTTTATAATAAAGCACTTTCTTCTTCGATTTCTAAAGAAATACCGACTTATCGCGTTAATTCTATAACCAAAGTATTAGATTTTCTATCCCTCGGTCCGATGGCAAGTTATTTTTCTTGTAAAATGCAGGAAATTTGCCAATCTCTAGAAACATTATTTAAGTACATTCCTGCAACAAAACCGTGGAACGTTTTATTTGTTCAAACAAAACTTAACACGTCACCTGTCGCCTAAACGAACGTTGGCAGCTCAATTAATTGTTCCGCTAGAGCCATTAGCGAATATTACTTACCCTGTGCGTCACCAAGGCACCTAGGAACGGCTTGTTTAAAATATAGAGCCATTCATTTTCATAACGGAAAATAACGGTTCAGTAGAGGTGTTAAGGATAATCAATATTACACATTATGGAATGATATTGTGGAAGATTTATAATTTATAAAAGCGTAATTGTTATTAAATGCAATACTACTCGTGTATTGACAATGATAACTAAATATAATATCACTACAGGAATAACGTAATTTAAAAATAAGTATGTAATATTTAAATACAGTAAACCCAAAACAATCTACGTCTGACACAGTGGTAGTCAACATACACAACGAATTGTTTGTTTAATTGTCTGCGTGGGTATTTCAAAATGTAAAATCAGAAATGGATGTACAAAATTCGAGGATATTTTATGAATCCGTAACTTTTTGTCCTCAGAGAACGGTACGCATAAAATATGTCAAACTTTATTCACACAGGAATATTGTTTATGTGAGCTTATAAACAAATTCCCGTGACAGTTGACAAGGAACTTTTATTGTTGAAGTTCTTGCATTGAAATTCACATTATAAAACTTTACGGGACCATTAATTACGTACAAATAAGCGGGTTGTTTATATATTATAATTCGTTTATTATCTGTTTATGAGATTAAAGCGACTTTACCCAAAATTTTTTTTAATTAATAGTGCCTCACATACCGTCAATTAAAATATACCAAGACATAAGTGATTAGAATAAGATAGAGAAACTCTTAAGTAAAGGTTCTCGCAATCTCACGAAGCAATAATGTCTGTTCATCAATAATTTTCCCTCAATTGAGCTCACCCTCTCACATATCCGGCACTGATAGATGTAGTCCTGATAGAATTTATTACTCAGCTAGTAAGACTTAGTACCAGTTACACTTTAAATGCTTATTTTACTGTTTAACAGTTTCTTCTTAGCATTAAGTGGTTGGAGAAGCTCGAAATGATTACAATTTAGAAACCTGATTTTATATATTCGTATATAATTTTATCCGTAGATTGTGTTAGGTAATAAAGTACATGCTTTGAAGAAAAAGTACATAGTAAGAAATAGTCTTCTTTTATATAATTTATTCATGTTATACTTTTTTCATGTCACATATTTAAAAATTAAGTTATAAATGAATTGAAATCCATATTAATTTAAAGAATAAGATATTATGCTTGGTTGCTGAACTGACCTTCTGATTGATATAAACATACTCGTTGTAAAATCGTGTAAAACTTGCTCTGCGGTCAATAAATATTAGTCCCACTTTAAAAAGTATGAACAGTTAGTATATAGTCGTGAAGGCCAATATTGTCACGAGTTTTCAGTAGTAGATACTTGCTACGACAATGAATGGTAAAAGTAAGTCAACAAATAAAATATATGAAAGCCAAACAGTGACTTATGAAAGCAATAAAGTGAGTGCCAGCCATTCTCACGTAATTTCGATCATTCCAGTCCGCAACCAATGAAATTCATATCGCTTTTTGGTCAAATTCGTTTCAATGGGAGACGAAGACTGAAATTTCTTGATGTTCTGATTCGAACGGAATAAAGTTAATTAATTTTTGAAAACATAGTCTATTAGGCATAAGTTAATGTTCCAATAACATCACAACCCCAATATTTATGCTATAAAGTGACCTAAGGTATTTTATCTTCAAGGTTCTGTCACCCAGAAAGGGATCAACGGACATGGATTATTGCAATACTTTAAAGCTGGGTTTTTTAATGCAGTAGTGTATAAGGGAGATAGTTTTATTGAGCGTTGTACTGCCAACCCAGGATTCATGAGGCAAAAACATCTCTGATAGAACCCAGAAGAAACTATAAGAACGAAGTGATTGCGAGAATACAACTATGTACATATTTAATCAAGTCAGTCTGTATTTTAATTGATCTTAATAAAAGTTAATGTCTAGACAATTTAATCAATGCTAATGGTACGACATTACTAGTCAAAACACTTCTTGGAAATGAACTGTATTGAAATTCACGTTAATAAACCTTGAGCAATCCCGACTAAGATGAGATATAATTGTGGTTTCATTCGAAAATTCAGACAAGAATTGTATTTTAATATTAAAATATTTGCCATATCTTAATTCTTGAACCCATTTATAGATAGATAACAGACAATATGTGAAATAAAGATATAGCTATCATATATACCATTACCAAATCCAAATAAAATAATAATAATAACTACTCTTTCACCTAAAAATATAATGTGGCTAACCTATTCAAGAAAATTACTTTTATTAACCCGACGTTCCGGCTAAGTTGCAGTCAGTCAGTCAGTTTGTCCGTGACCATGGCTGCAACGTAGCCAAAACATCGGGTTAATAAAGGTAATTTTATTATATAAAAACTTACGCGATAAGTCCCGTTAGTTATGAATCATGAGTATAAATCGCGAATCTCTTAAAACTATAACTATTCAAAAAAGTCAAGTCCAAATTAAAAAAAACCTTTTGAACACACTTGATTTCTACCATTCAGACGAAACAACTTTAATAAGATTCTAAAAATGTGAATCATTTATTTTCTTTTGTTAGTCTCTCAAGAAAATAGCACCTTAAAATAATTGACTGAGTAGATAAAACCAATTTAGAGGAGCATTATTCGGAGATCGTGATGTCGTTGTTTCGTGACCTTAAGGTCAAGAGAAACAAAGGTAAATGTGCTAGGATTTACAGGGAGCATTTATCACAGCGAAAGATACATTGTTTTGTAGAGGACAAAAAGGTTTCCAGTTTCGATTTACGTCGGTATGGGAGGAAACTTGTTTGATTTGTGTTTCCGCAACCGTTATATGTGTGATAAATAGCCTTGAAGTTGGTTATTGGAGCGCTATTATACTTGTGTTGAATGAATGTTGAATCCAACCGTTCATTAGTTGCGTTTCTGGGTTTTGACTTGCATTACTTGATATCTTTGATACAGTGCACAAATGTTGTCAAGGTATAGATTTAGTGAAGAAGAGGTTGGTTTATTTGGTTGTGGAGATAATAGAAAGTTTAATAATAATAAGTATTTGTGATTTTCAGTATGGAGGTATCTCTCCTAAGGGTGTAAAGTTGACGCCTTCAATGTCACTTTTTATAAGAAAACACCTTTAATGAAACCAATTATTTAGGACAGATTAAGAAGTATTTTAATATTATGAAGAATTTTAATACAATAAAGAAACCAAATCGTTCCTTTTAAGGACCGTGCTAATAGCAAAATATATACTATAACTATATATGAGCACGATAAATAAGAGCTTGAAAGTCACGTAGGAAATTATGCTGCCCGAAGCAATTCGAAACAACTCCCGAATACGACGAGAACCACACCGGCCGCTATCAAGCCAAAAACATAGTTGACAACTTTGAGAAAGTTGTGTCTACAAACACTCAAACAAAAACTTAAATGGAGGTGCACATAGCCAAGTTATTTATCTGATTTGCTCCATTATAACTAATTCATCTTAAATTTATTTTGATGTGATGCTACTAAAAGCTCAGCAATACGTTAAACACGTATTGCTGAGCCGTATAATACTATATTCGTCTAGAAAGAATTTTATTATCTTGTACATATGAACATAATATAACAAGACAATCTACTAGTTTATTTTGTATGAATAACTATTAAATACACCAGGGCCACAGATAATATAATACCAGGGCCTGGTATCGCCTAACATGAAACAAAGAATTCTTGTTGAATTTTTTTACAACGAAACCTTTTTGTGTTGAAGCTTGTACTACGAACTATACTACGATATTATTTGCTTCAGAGACCGGTAAGCCACTCGTTTATTTACGTTTGAAATCTCTGTAGTCACTTTGAAGTTTACGGTTATGCACTGTTTAGTTATGTCATAAACAGATAGTTTATATATCCGCTGCATTTGATTTATCCCAGATGTGTTGCAATTGTTGCCATAACAATTTATTACTTACGTTGGCTAAATATCTTTTAAATATAAAATGATTTTGTTAAATCCCAAGTTAAACAAGAAAACAAGTTAACATAAAAAATATTTTTTACTATAACATCAAATAATCAAAACAAGAAATGTTCTTGTCTTTACATCTCCGAAACTTTAAAATTATGCTTATAGTACCTATCACAAATAACCCAAAATCTAAGTTATTTCATTCCATCAGCATCTAACCAGACAAGCGATCTGCATCGCGCGACTGTTTTGACGAGGGCTCCATGGCAGAATAGAGATCGAATCTAATGCTATCTAAGGAAGCAACGAAGCTGAAAATCGAATTACTCTCGCTTGCTTACCCTGCGGAGCTGTGCACGCGCTCTTGATGGTCCCAGGCAGCTGAAATGCGTAATAAGGTCAATTTGTACCCAGCCATATGGAGACCTAAACAATCACCGTTTGGCGGATACGTATGGATAGTGTTTCTTTTATTTGAGCTTAGGTTTGGTTGTGAGACATGTGGAATGATATCTCGTGTAATTTTAGGTAATGTAAGATAGAATGACGGAATGTATTTGTATAAATGTTGTTCATATTACAGTTACAGCTTTTATGGAATCTATGACTATCTTAATGTAATATTTGTAATTTTGCGATGTATTTATGTTGGTAAATGGAACCAATGTGAATACCCTAACATAAAAAGCGGTGGTCCTACGTATGTATTTTTGTTACTCAAATCCCTTTCCAATCCATATATTTCATGCCTGAATAATGAAAGTAATTCCTGGAATTGTTCTTATATAATATGGTTTCGATTAAAATGAGTGTGTATTTTCGGTTCCACTCACACGCTTTTAAAGAACACTTTTTGTACATACGAGTACATAATGTGGAAGCACTTACCAACCACTTCCCTTTACTGTCGAGTAACGAAATTATCTCTTTGAAAGGGTTTGCGTACAACCTGCTGATGCCGTGTTTGGGAAAAATTCACAGTAATTTACATCCTTTTATCCCATGTTGGTTTACAACTTGAGTAGAATGTAATCAGCGACTTTTCTTGACTTCACATCGTACGCGGTGAGTAAAAAAAAGAAAGAGTAAAAAATGTAAACTCTATAAAATTTGATGATGGTATCATATTCTTATATTTTTTAAAAGGCCTTTCGGAATTCAAAGGTCAAACACGGATATACGCCAAGTAATTTTAACCCCAAATCATACATGTTATCGTATCAAAATTAACTTATAGCATTTGTATACAGAGGTAATATATACCTGCTTGAAGACTATTCCTGTGATGTGAATTTTGTATTGAATGATAGAGAACAATCGTGTGCATCTGGATTGAGGGCCCATTTTTCAAATATTAGACAATTGAAGTGAAACTCACACGGTATTTAGTAAAGAATTAGTAAAACTTATAGCATCTATTCTTAAATTTCTTAAACTTGAAACAAAGCAGTTATTGTCAAAAAACTTGGGCCCTCAATCCAGATGCCAGCATTTTCTAGATCTCGGAAAGTACGAATCCTGGGATAATGCTGTTTATTCGATGATTTAGTAAAGAATTTCTTAAATAAATTAAGAAAATCTCAAAAATGCTTTAAATATAGGTTTAGGACGATTTTGCTTTTGCCCTCAGTTCAGAACTCTCTGACTTTTGGAGTCATCAAAAAATTAACATTTCAGTCAGTTTGTACGTCAGATGAAAATTCAATTTTCATTTTCTCTTAAATTATTCGCCTATGTATCGTTATTTCTTCATTACTAATTCATAGAGCCATTGAGCTTCAAGATAATATAAGATACACATAAGTCTTTTTGTATAGAAATGTTAATTTTTTGATGATTCCAAAAGTCAGAGAGTTCTGAACTGAGGGCCCAAGCAAAATCGTCCTAAACCTATATTTAAAGCATTTTTGAGATTTGAGATTTTCTTAATTTATTTAAGAAATTCTTTACTAAATCCTCGAATAAACAGCATTATCCCAGGATTCGTACTTTCCGAGATCTAGAAAATGCTAACATCTGTATTGACGGCCCAAGTTTTTTGACAATAACTGTTTTGTTTCAAGTTTAAGAAATTTAAGAATAGATGCTATAGGTTTTACTAATTCTTTACTAAATGCCCTGTGAGTTTCACTTCGATTGTCCAATATTTGAAAAATGGGCCCTCAATCCAGATGCACACGAACAATTATAATTCAAAATTGCGGATCAACTAATGCAATCGAACTCTCTGACTTTTGGAGTCATCAAAAAATTAACATTTCAGTCAGTTTGTACGTCAGATGAAAATTCAATTTTCATTTTCTCTTAAATTATTCGCCTATGTATCGTTATTTCTTCATTACTAATTCATAGAGCCATTGAGCTTCAAGATAATATAAGATACACACAAGTCTTTTTGTATAGAAATGTTAATTTTTTGATGATTCCAAAAGTCTGAGAGTTCTGAACTGAGGGCCCAAGCAAAATCGTCCTAAACCTATATTTAAAGCATTTTTGAGATTTGAGATTTTCTTAATTTATTTAAGAAATTCTTTACTAAATTCTCGAATAAACAGCATTATCCCAGGATTCGTACTTTCCGAGATCTAGAAAATGCTAACATCTGTATTGACGGCCCAAGTTTTTTGACAATAACTGTTTTGTTTCAAGTTTAAGAAATTTAAGAATAGATGCTATAGGTTTTACTAATTCTTTACTAAATGCCCTGTGAGTTTCACTTCGATTGTCAAATATTTGAAAAATGGGCCCTCAATTCAGATGCACACGAACAATTATAATTCAAAATTGCGGATCAACTAATGCAATCGAACTCTCTGACTTTTGGAGTCATCAAAAAATTAACATTTCAGTCAGTTTGTACGTCAGATGAAAATTCAATTTTCATTTTCTCTTAAATTATTCGCCTATGTATCGTTATTTCTTCATTACTAATTCATAGAGCCATTGAGCTTCAAGATAATATAAGATACACACAAGTCTTTTTGTATAGAAATGTTAATTTTTTGATGATTCCAAAAGTCTGAGAGTTCTGAACTGAGGGCCCAAGCAAAATCGTCCTAAACCTATATTTAAAGCATTTTTGAGATTTGAGATTTTCTTAATTTATTTAAGAAATTCTTTACTAAATTCTCGAATAAACAGCATTATCCCAGGATTCGTACTTTCCGAGATCTAGAAAATGCTAACATCTGTATTGACGGCCCAAGTTTTTTGACAATAACTGTTTTGTTTCAAGTTTAAGAAATTTAAGAATAGATGCTATAGGTTTTACTAATTCTTTACTAAATGCCCTGTGAGTTTCACTTCGATTGTCCAATATTTGAAAAATGGGCCCTCAATTCAGATGCACACGAACAATTATAATTCAAAATTGCGGATCAACTAATGCAAAAATCGTGAATTTTACTTAAACTTTCACTAGTGCCGAATGAATAAGCTTTCTAAAAGTTATTTCAGGCTGCTCTCGCTTCGTTGCTTAACAGGAATTTCAGTTGGAAGGATTAAGCATTACTTTGCGGCAAGGTTTGTTGAGGAATTTTAAGGCTGATGGCTGGTTAGTTGTGCTTTTAAGTAAAATTTAGAATTTTCGTACAAATAAACCCGGTGCCTTTCTTATATCTTTAATTACAGCTAAGTACGGGTATTAACATTTTTCTTCTTCATTAGCTTTTAAGCTAGATCACATTACAACAATAGTTGAAAAACACTTCGGAGTTTCTGCTAATCTGTTTGAATAGCTACAGTTTTTAAGGAACTTTCTTTCTTATTTACTTAAAATACAACTCGTAATAAAGTATTTTAATGTGTTTTTATGCATTACAACATTTACGACCACGTCGAAGTTATGATTTTTTTATTACATTTTTAGATAGCTACTACAGACCACGTTAAAAAGTAATTATTTCTATCTCGAACGTTCCAAGGGTAAAAGGTATTTCCCTTTTTAATAAAGGTAGAGTTTGTGTAATGAGGTGCAGGTAGGTTCTTCAAAGCGGTTGCGAAGAAAAATCATTACGGTCAGAACTCATTGTTAGAAAGAAATGTAAATAGAAATAAAAGAGGTTTCGAATTTGTTGCTTTTGATCTTAACAGGGTACCCTTTATGTATTGGCAATCGTTTAATGATCTTAGAGTAGAATGTAAGGTCTGTAAAGGGTCGATAGAACCCTTTAGTACAAAGCCAAGTGAATTAGCAACAGAATTTGGCGTAAGTAAGGTAGTGGTTGTTGGGATTTATGTAATGACTAAAATGTAACAAATTAAGTTAATTTATTTCAGTTTAAATTTTATAGTAATCGTGAGTTACAAACCATACAAACACTCCATAAATAGAATCAATATATCGTACGTTGCAGGATTTCGTTTCGAAAACTAACTGAATTCTATTTCAACCAATATATTGAACGTGCTGTTATAACTCACTCCATTTTCACCTGCAACGAGTGTGCAACAATTAGTCAGCGACCCTTGACATTCTGCGTCACAATAATAGCCCAGTTTCCAGCAGTCGATGGTTATTATGCTAAGAGCTGTTAGCGTTCAATGGACGCTATTTTCAATGAACCCGAGTAGGAGTAACACTTTGTATGGCAAATTATAGAACAAGCCTTTTGACTATAGATCGGTAAAGTAGTAGTTTAAATAAAGAAATATATATATATATATATATACAAATATTTACACAAAAAGACGGTTTGAAAATTGTATAGTTCTTGACCAATATAACGAAAAATACGTAAAAAACCGAGGTAAGTGTAATCCATATTGTTTTACAAGACATATTCAAAGAAACATAAATAAGGGATTGCGATTCCTTAAAACTATACTATGCCAACACGGTAGGTTGTCAACCACACTTGATGCAGACTATTTGATTAAAAGTACTACTCCAAACACGTCAGATATGATATCTAGATATATCAATTGTTATGTTTATGTCTAATTAATAGTACAATGTTATGAGATATATACCACCCGTACATTTCTCTACGCAAACCACACAATCATTTGTGAAACACAACTAGCTTTATCAGGCCGTCGATCGGTTTCAAATTGAGTTTACGCCAAATGTCAATATCAACATTGTGTGACGCAACCAACTGATATTATTGGTACACCGACATATCATATACAGGTCTGTTTTATGAAACTAATAACAGCAGTATCGAACCATCGAATGCAGACAAACAGAGCTTGTGGCCGATTGATTTTATTCATATAATGCCTGTTATCTACAGAAATTAATTCGTAGTTTTTGAAGGTAATTTTCGTTTTAGTTATCATGATTCGGTACTAAGGTATCGTAATTATAATAATTTTTATATCTTTATTAAAATGAAAATAATTCAACTTGGTACTACGACCAGCTTATAAAATGTATGAAGAATATGCTTATTATTTTGATGCTTATTATATAAGGTTTATTCTGTTTTTAAAAGAAAAAACAACCTAATCGTTATATAATTATGAATATAAAAAATCGCATCATTTTGTAGACATGCTAATAACATTAATATTGAGGCTATCAAACAATTGCTTACTTTTTAATGAATTACTTTAATTGGTGTTCACTTGTTTCAAAAATAACAAGTTTACATTAAACCTAAAATTACCATTCTATATATTCTCTTTTCACAGTGCTAATTTTATTTATAGTAGCTAACAGACAGTTCAAACGAAGTCTAACTGAATACTTCAATATAAAGTTGGTGCAATAAACTTTTACTTTGTTGTCTCTGTAAATAAAGATTTAGCTAGCACTAAAATTTCAATTTGCTAGTATACAATGCTTACACTATGTTAAATTACAGTGAATAGCTATATTGCAGAACCACTCAACACCGAAAACATTGTCTTTAAAAGCATTTTGTTGACTCGCACACTAGAAATCGAGCTGCGTCTTAAATATCTCTAAAGAGCTTTCTAACGTTCTTGGCATAGTATTACTAAAAAGGCAGTTCATTTTCCTTTGCATTTCCTCAACTATTTGCTTCGAAATACTTTGTGTACAGTAATAAAATACTATGTAAGACAAAATAAAGTTCCGCTTCAAACTCTAACTTACTTTAATGAATACAAGTGTTGTTAATTAAGTTCGTTTACATTTAGACTGCTTTCTGTCATTGGGTATTTATTACCCTATTCTTTTTGTACATTATTAAATTAAAGGTACTAGTTATATTTGATGCATTTAACCGATTATTTAGTAAGACTATATTCTCCCTTGTACATCGTACGTACCTGAAAATAGCGAATACGTACAGTGTAGCACAGAATCCAATTAAGAGAAGTGCTACGTGATCTCATTACCTTATTCACGTCACGCGTTACTAGAACATGTAAGTGTGCAAAAATGTGACATTGCTAATTGAAAGTTTCCCGGCTGAGTTAATTAGGGCTCGTTCATGGTACAGTAAAACAATTCGAAATACGCTTACAAGGATTGTCTGTACTACGAAATAATTGTTATGCAGGTCTGGTGCTAGCATAGAATGGAGCTAGAAGACACGGTGACATATCGCGAATTTTAAGAAGGAAATAATATCAGTTGAAGTTTCTACTATTCGTTGTATTTATGGAATGAGCTTTTTGATAATAGGATTCTGTGTCAAGGGAAAGGTGAATTAAAGATTCAAAAATCGTTAAGGTTATTTCACATAAGTGAAATGCAAACTACATCTATTGTTGTAATAATTTAACAGCATCCACTTTTTACCTCAGAAAAACCACATAAATTACTTGAACAATTATAATACCAAAATTATAACACTATCATATATAAATTTTAATTTGCCTTTTACATTAAATTTTAATAAATATATTCCTTTATGTTTTGTAATTTGCACACTTTACGCCTTGAACTGAACGCTGTTGACACAGTGTTTGACTTTCAATTACAAATGCCAAGCACGATTCAATTTCCAAACAGAAAGCGTAGCGGATTATAACGAAGTCTCTGCCAACAAGTTTGTTTTACATTGGAATTCCCTCAATGGCCAGAGATGTGTACTTAAGTAAACCTTTTGGCCATCTGTTGTGATAGGTGAGGCACTATTTACGAATTTATTATTATATTTTAGAAATTGAAACTTAGTTTAGAAATTCAAGTAAATTTGGTCATATAAGTATTTACCGTAAATAGTATGGTAATTAGGATTTACCTTATAAATTTGAAATTACGCTTATCGTAAAACTTTATACAAAACACAATATTACAATTACAAACAAATAGCTTTTAATCTCAATTATCTTAAATTATTAATTTCCTCATCCATATATTAGTACTCGACGTAATCGTATATTTCATTTGAAGAATGTTATAATGGTGCCCGTATTTCATTTCCAACTTTTTGTCAATACCATGAACTCTCGATAACTCGCGATCAATCATTGGCTAAATATATTACGAAAGGGTTTTATCGCAAATGTGGCCTAAAAGGTTTTGTGTGTCCCTTGCAAATTCAATTTATTAGTTGATTTTCGAGAGTTGGCGATTTATCGAGTCCACGGCTCTATTGAGATGAAATGAATCGTTTTATGAAAAATGTTACACAGTTTGTAAACGGTCTCGTTTTGTTTCAGAGGTAATTTAATACTTGTTTTTGCGCTGTTTACATTTTAAAACATTAAGTACAATAAAATTTTTATGTAAAAATACGTATTGCTTTAGATAAACTCCAACCAACATTATAGTTCTATGTATATAAAACTATTATTACAGTAACGAATAAAGTGTTTTCTTTCTTTTTATTCTTTATGTAATTGTTGTCCATTGAATTTCTATACATTTACTATAAAAATACATTACATTTATTCAAGTCCTTCCCTATTCTATTAAAGTGAAATAATTTCTCATGGAATGTTTAATGCAGTGTTAAAATACTTGCTCTTCACATGCATCATATTAATGAAACAAGTTTAATACAAAAAGTTTTAATTCATCCACAACATCCTGATAGAAAGCGAGCGAAAGTAATTAATTAATGAAATCAATAACCGTACATTAATATCGAAAGAGCACTCATGTATGTGCACTTTTCACATTGAAACTCTCTTGTGCTTGTTTTGTTCGAAAAGTGATTACAGCAGATATTAACAGCAGTGAGGCTACAGCAGACTTTCCAGCGAGAAACTTAATTGCTGAATTAAATTACACCGTAATAAGAGCAAATGGCCAATTAAGCTCCGAAGCAAGTTTGAAACCTCTACGTAAGCATATATCGTAGCGGTTCACGTTACAGCGTTCCACTTGTAATTAAAATACTTTTAAACAGCTGTTCTTTAGGCTAATTATAACGTACCTATTTTGAGTTTAGCAATAATTAAAAAGCTAAAACCTGTTGCTTGTACAAACTAAATATAGCAATCTGGTTACTGTAGTTTGAGATATTGGATTATGAGATTTTAATGTTTGAAATCAAAAACATTCCTTAAAAACGTTTGTTGATATGAACTAACTAGAGATTTTTGTTACACGTATTTATTACAATACGAACAAACCAGTTGCTACTGCGATCACTACGAAACTTGTAAACTTGGCAATTCGCCTTCGAAACCGCAAAGTTGCAGCATATGCTAGAAACTTCTGTTGGAGTAAATGTTCCTTTGCCTACAACCGCAAGTTCGTAACAGCCTTGTTTATATTGCCACTTTGATTAATGGACACATTCTCTACACATGCTGCAACTTGTTTTTGACTTTATAAGCAAAGGCGAGTAACCATGGCAACGTCTAGCTAATAAAAAGCAACTTGGTATCCTTGGATGCTTATTATACGGTACGTAAATAAAACTTGAAAACCTACTTAAATATAATGTGACGAGCTATATTGCTTTCCAACATGTTGTCAAATGTACCGTAGAAATTTTAAGATATCACTAATTGCAGTAATAATGAGTTCTTGGGCTCTAAGATTCTTTACAAAAAGACAAACGCGTTCACGTCCATTAACCCTTGCGGTGTAGTAAGATGTTCAGGTTTCCATCTCCGCAATCGCGGAGGTAGTAATTCAATGGTGACTTTAAGAGGTGGGCCTCTTGACTAGAAACTCAGTACTCAATGTGACAGGTGGTAAGCCATGTCGCCATTTTCAAGTACGAACTGGTAACTGTTCGAGGAACAGGTGGGTTTCCTCTCGATGTTTTCCCTCACTGTAGCATTCGGCGCATTTCGCAAATGTATTTCTATGACGTAAAGAAAATAATTCATTGATCATCATTTCCATTGGTACATGCTCAAGCGGGATTTGAACCCTGTACCCACTGATACAGAGTCAAGCCCCAAACAACTAAGCTACACCGAATTATTCTTTACAAATATAGTCAAAGATACAAAAATCATTAGAAACGTAATAAAACATCTTCAAACGGAAACGACTTGGACGTTACGAAATGATGTCTTCAAAATACGCGTAAATCGATAATCCTAATCAGATTGAATTACTTTAATTTAAACCCAATCCGGGCAACCAAGATTCGCTGCTATAAAGTTGAATTTCAATAGAATTGAATTATCAAGGACCATTACAGAGGCAGAACCTTTAATTACATGGCCATTCGTTTGAGGTTTATTGGACCGTACTTGTAGTAACCGTTACTTGAACAAAATTAGAATTTGGCGCAGTATTAATTGGAATAATAAAGTTCTGATAGATGACCATCATATGTCATTTATTATTTTACGATTATGATGTTACAATGTTTATTAAGTCTTGAGTAAAGAAAAAGGCATTGAATCGATGTAATTATTTATAATTATGTTCATTTAAAAATATTGGGTTATTTATGATAAAATTCATAAGTAGAAGATGATAGGTATTATAACTAGATAAGTCATGTCTGATCACAAGATCTCTAAATTGTTCACATTTATAGAAAACAAAACTAAAAGTATAGTCCTGAAGAACTATCAGTTGGTTTCAATGTTTTATTAAGTAAAAGTGAATTGGGATACAAATTGAACCCAACATTTAAGTTTTATTTTATGTAATTTAATTTTGAAGTTTGAAAATTAAATTTAAGCTCCACTTTGTTTTTAAAATCTTTTTTAAACCTCTGTCTATTGGATTTTACAATATTAGTACATTATTTTCGAGATTAAATCTCGCATAAGTAAAATGTCAATAAATTTTATTAACATTTAACTTATGCGTAGGGTGCTTTAATATTATTATATATTATTATTAGGTATTATACTTTTAGCAATTACAATAACAATAAACAAACTTCAGATTCTAATCACATAGTTCAGGATTGGCACAGTTTTTTAATATTACAATAAAAATAAACACGTAATACTACAGTTAAATATTTACATGAAGTAAATATTTATCGTTCGTTTTTATTATATTCACCAAAGCGACGTGTGTAAAGGTAGCTCAATCAAAATAAATATCACTCGAATGCATACTCGTAAGGGTGTTAAATCTTCACTGTTCTGTGAAATGGAATAAATATTCTTTACGAAGTCGACTGCCAGGAGGTTTGTAGAGACAGAGTTGTTTACAATATCATCTTTTAGTTCTTCGCTTCACTACCCTGATTGAGTGTGAATTTGCTTGCAATTCTTCACGTATTTACTATTCGATGAACCAGATAGAAATGTGTCTTGTAAATTGCGCTTTTACATTTCAGTTACTCTGCTGTGAGAAATGTTTAACGCTTTGAATATTATATTTATATTCAAAAGGGGCAGTTACATTCTCGGAAATAGTGCATTAAATAAAGTGTTGGTAGTGTTTCATATTTTTCATTCTGGAAAAACTTCGTAAGTAAGTTCACTTTCGAAAGTTTCCGATAACAAATGGAATATAACGAAACACTAAAGAAATATATGCACATTCTAAATATACTCAGTCTCGAATATAATTGACAGAGGGCTGGCAGAATGATATATTTAAAATGTTGGAAATATGAAACCAAAACATGATGTATATGAAATTATTTTTCAATTTCACATCATCGCATTAAATATTTTCAAAAAGATAATGTAAAAAACATCAACAAATCTTAAGCAATTCATATCGATAAAGCTCTTTTCCAAATTGTCGATACTAAGTACATAACTACAGTAGGTAAACAGGTAAATAGTATACTGTAGTTATGTAGTAGTTTTGCAGTTTTGATCCACTCGTTTCCCACTTGCGAGTAGGCCGCAGGTGTAGGCGACTCGGCAAGATCATTAAAGTTCTACATGACAGTTCGGAATATTACATTAGACATCCCTTACGGACGTTTTATACGGAACGTGCTTCACTTAGGAACTTTATTCTACTCACTTATGATCCGGTAGCTGCTGCCAGTTAGGTTTAGAGAAAAAATGTATCATAAAATACCTCTAATTAAAATTTAGTGTGTGTATGCTTTGGGAGACAGTCTAGAACATAACATGTTTATTATTTAAATTAATCTTAAGACGATTGTTACCCGTTTTACAAGCCTCACAAAGAAAAAAAAATGATCGTAAAACTGAATCAAGCAAATCTAAATGTAAACATTTCATGATTTTAACTGAGAATATTAAAGGAATTGCTGATATATTATATTATTATTGCAAATCCTTTACTATATAGAAGTACTATTTTACGTATATAAGAAAACGAAAAAAAATATTTTGGTAATCTAATAAGCTAACGCTTTGCAGATGTCTTTTTACCTATACTTAATTGACTTGCTTGAGTTGAAATTCATTGTGTTTGTTGGTATGTACCATCATATCGATTACATAGAATATTATAATCGATTTGATTGAAATTTTCGAATTCCAATAATTGTAGCCCAGTAGAATCTGGTCACGAAATCCTAGACCGTTTTGAATAATGTATGAAAGGTTCTCATTCGAATACGTGCCATGTGCAGATAGAACATTTAAAGGACGAACTTCCCATCGCATGATAAATGTAAGGACGAAAATGAGATGATTCCATTAACTTTCATCCATATTCCGCCGTTTTGATATTAAAGTATAACGGTGTTAATAAATATTCAACACTTGTAAATTGAAATGTCTCAGCATAAACTAATATGAGTTTCTGTGAGGATTCTTTTGAAATTAAATATGAGATTTTAGAATTAAGCTAAGAATTCAGTATGTAACACTAAAACTATTTACGAGTAACAGGTTTTATAAGGATTTTGTTATGCACCGTATTTGGCGCTGACTATTCTTGAAATTTCATAAATCTAGCAAAAGCATAAAAAGAATGATATGAATGACTCAAGTGAAAGTATATTGTTTCTATTGTTTCTTATACAGACAACAGAAATAATATGAGTAAACCATCCATATTGGTAATTGGAAAATCAAATCTGCTAGTTTAATATTGGGTGCACAAATAAATAATTCAAAAGCTGCGCCACGTTGTCTCACTGACACCCGACTTAATCTAGATCCGGATTGGGCGAGACTTCATACAGTTTTAATGGCTATCTCCGTCTGTTTGCACACATTTTGTTTTCAAAGTGTGGATGGAATATTTAACATATTCCATGAATATTCAAACGCAGCGTCTTTGTTTGGGAAACAGATTTTCATGAATTTAAATAATGAATTTGCTTGGCTTTGCAGTAAACGAAATAAGTTTTATAGCAAAGTTTTCTGTAAATAAAACGTATGATTAGAGCGTATTATTACTTTCCCATTCTTATGTATAAATATATAAGGGAGAATCATATGGTTACATTTCTATAAAAACTTGCAGCTAAACAATACAATAACTTGTAGTTTGTACATATTAGAACTATCACAACTGGAGTTACTTCCTAGGGGTTTGTCTTACCATATAGTTACCGGATCTATGAAAATAGTTATTACCCAAAAAGGCAAATAGAATTGACTTTTACCGTTTGATGGTTATTTTGATTCAGTTATTTTTGATTTCACGAAAACAATTATTCGTTCTCAGTGATAGACGTAGTACCAAGTTAGGGTCCCTTGTTTTTGCATATGAATGAACTCATTTCAATGATGAACGTCGACGTCGCCTGTGTTCTTGCAACAGAACGGGGCCTAATTATCATAACCCTTTGTTCTAGAAGATTGTGTTTAATTCAAATTTTGTGGATTAATGAAATCCACATCTGTTCAGCTTATCTTACCAACGTTGTACTTCGGTCAAAGGATAAATGACTTCTTTTATGAAATATGTATTTAGAACAGTGTCATTGCAACAGATAAAATCTCATCTCATCTTTAACCCATCTATCATCATTATTATCTTCATCTTTATTTAACCCTTTGTTGATATATATATTTATAGTTTGATGTATATTTATGTATAAAACAGCATAAAAAGAATAAAAATCTAGTACAATTTACATTGTATCATATATATAAATGATTAAACAACTATAGTAAGTTTCTTTACATTAAATAAACGTAGAAATTTCAATGTATTGTATTTGGCAATACCACTAACAAATACAATCCAATTTTGGTAAAAAATCTACTTTATATGAATGACGTCTGATGACACCAAGTAATTGCTTATACACGATGATCACAAGTTGCACAGAAAGTATTTCGCAGGGTCCCCAATTAATTAGAGTACCGAAATACATCGCCCCTAATCCAATGTCGTCTAAATAAGTATTTGGAGAGCGGCGGCTAATTAAACCGGGCTCTTTACTGGGAACACTTTAGGCCCGACGAAGTAATTTTTATCAATAGAAGAGCTTGGGAGAACCCTAATTCCAAATCTGAGATAGCGGAACTTTTAAATTAAAGAAAATTAAAAAGGTTGTGAGGAAATTTCCTTCCTAATTGACTTGAAAGTCTTAAGGAACTTGTTTTAAAGAATAGCTGATTTTCTTTATTAAATATTGCGTAGCACTAGTATCTAAGTTCGTCTCCAAGTGAATAGGCATAGACTATCCATCGCCAATTGAAACGATC
The DNA here is from genome assembly GCA_030578115.1 of Leucoptera coffeella. Taxonomy (NCBI): domain Eukaryota; kingdom Metazoa; phylum Arthropoda; class Insecta; order Lepidoptera; family Lyonetiidae; genus Leucoptera; species Leucoptera coffeella. Next base: position 106,356 of record JAMBLF010000407.1, read on the forward strand.
ATGACCAATCTCCTTTGCTTTACTCACACCCATTAACCTTCTCATACATGCTCTTTGTTCACGCTGCGTACAACAGCATTGAGAAGAATGTTTCCAATTTGATCTGCATATGTACTACGTGGCCTACCCCGTTTAACTATACCTTCCACTTTGGCTCTTTAAATTCCTTTCGTAACCATCCATTCATCTATCTTCCGCTGTGAGGCTACACTCTATTAAAATGAAAATGTGAGTTAACTTACCTTTTAAATATTATTATTACGAACCTACCGATAACTAATAACAATGAAAACATAAAAAAATACAAAATTTCAAAAGAGATTGATTGGGATTGAAAACTTTGTTCTGTATACAGTAACGTATGAGCATACCTTTGTCATACATTTTGCAGCAATATTTTGTTCCCAAGCTAACAACACAATGTGTAAGCACGTCCGCAAAGAAAGCCCTGAAGCGATCCCAAATAATTTTGACCGAACAAAGAGCTTGTTGCAAACTGGTTGCCGAAATAAATGAGATAACTTTTGAACATCTCTTTTCAACCCCTGAAAGTTGCGTAGAAAATCCTAAATGCCTTGCCGAACGTTTTAGTCAATATTACTTCGTGTACACCATTTATTTTATCGTTCGTATACATGTACACTTACTTCCTATGACCCCTTTTCAGCTGTTAACTACCGGGATTATAATATGGTGACAGGCCATTACCCAAACGTGTGAGGTAGTAAGATATATGTACCTATATATATAAGTTATTAATAGATAAGCAGGTACTAATATTTAACCCATAGATACATTACCGAGAAGCAATGATATCTATTTGTAATGAACATACGTACTGGCAAAATGCACCTAGCGAAAGGAATAAATGAGAAAAGTTCCGATAGTTGAGGAGTCCATCTCAACGGAAAAGTTTTAATTAATAGCAGAACCGATTACAAGTCGATAACGAGCCGTTTGCACCATCATTTCAGATCCTACCCCTCATTAATTGACCTCAGCAGAGGGAGAAAGTGGATCAAGTTATTATAATAATAAAGACTCTATTTTGTTAACAGACATGCTTTGATAAGCCGATAAGGCGATTATTGTCATGAAACAAAATAATTTCGTCTAGTGACTGTACCTTTTATAAATATATATCTATTAGAACAATGAATTTAAACCATGATAAATGAGGAGAAGGAAAATATCAGAATAAATCCATGCTATTTATGTAAATAAGGACAAGACCTGTTAATGACAATAACATGCATTATACCAGCTGCAGACATTGCATAGTGATCAGGTTAAAAGTAGGTTTTGTATAGCCAAGGAATGGCACTATGCTCTGGCACCCTGCAATGGTTAGTGTTCGCGAATGTTAATCCATTATGTTTTGATTGTGAAATTCAACAATTTCGCAGGCCCCGAGGCCATTTTATAATTAATACTTACACTTTTCTTGTTACATGAGTGCCTGTCACCAATATACCGCATTTATTTTCGTGTTTATTTTATGCGATTACATCCCTAGTAGTATTGAAAAAAACAACCAAGGGATGTGACTAAGTATGAAGGTACGTTAAACTGAATACTACATTCGCAATAGCAATCTAGAAACCCAATATAGTCATATTCCATTCAAAGCCCGCCAATCTTCCCCAAAGACCTTCGAAGCTTATAGAATAAAAGACGACAGATAATATTCCAAATTTTTAAATTTCAATTCAGTTTTAGAACGACCAAGGATATTCAATTTTAATCTCTTATTCATTCACTTTTATTAATATACGAGTATTCACAGTAAGGATGTATCAAAACTAACATGTTTTCAATTTTAGAATCTACCGTAATCTTTTTTTTTCTTCGGTCCAGTCGGCTCATCCTTCGATTTTCCCCATAACGTAAAGACAGCCTTTGAAACATAACCAAGTGGAGGATATTAGGTTTCCTACTTCAGTGCATCCTTCAGACAACATTTGAATCGTAGTGACGACGATATCAGCAATGCGCTTTTTCATACTTACATACTTCTGAGACTTAATGTTTTTGGACACTAATCATATTTACTAATGTTAGAACATTTATGATTCTCAATCTTCGAAAATTCAACTGGAAAAAATATAAAGTTTGTTAAATTTTATGTATGGCGCAGGTTTTATATTGAAATTTATTTAAACAAAGCCCAGAATTAATCTATGTAGAGAAGTAGATATTACCCAAGTTTTATACAATTTAAAGTGTAAAGTAACCAAAATATCACCTTAACCACTATAATGTTTGTTTAAAAACATAATTTCTTAAACGTTCCTTTTTAATGTCATTAAACAGACTGTATTTTCATTACACTTTAGGCCTCATTTATTTTAAGCGATTTCATTACTTTGATTGGATAAAAGGTTTAGTAATTTTTGGAAAATTTACAAATGGCACTAGAGCTTTTTATTTTATAATGTTGAAAGCTTTTCATCGTTTATATAATTACATCAATTAAATCTGATTACAGTTTGTACAGTATGCCATACAAAATGCAAATCAATTGAAACTGCTCATTTAGTATTCAAGAGGTAACAGAATCTCTGTGGAATACAAGTCTAACAAATCGGCACGTACAAAAAAGGTTTGATCTGATTCAAAGTTTTCTGGGAACGGAACGAAATAGAAAAAGGTTATAAATATCTCGATACACCGATTACTAGGCCGTTGTTAGCTATTCACAAAATAGAACATTAATATTACAATCCATTTATCATTAAATTAAATATACGTACATAGTAGTTTATCGATTAAATTACTAATTGTAGTGTTATATTTATGATATACATAATGTTAAATTTATTAATAAATAATAATTACAAACATTAGATTAGTTCAGTTTGAGCACTAAAAAACTAAACTTTAATTAACAGTTAATGTATTCCCTACCTTATTCATTAATATTAAGGATAATATAAGTATATATCGTAAGTCAAATACGTAAAAGTGTCATTACACTAAAGGTTTCAAACATACGAATGACTTCCTTGTTGGTTTATGGTTTTTTACCCGGTCATAGAAATTGTGATAGCAATTTGTCGTAAATGTAAGTAAAAAATATAACAAAACAGGAACATTTTTTTCAAACGTTATAACAGAAATAACTCATACGGTTGTCTGTAATTTATTGCATTGCGAGCATGAATACGAAAATTCCTTTTTATTCCTGACTGTGATTCCAAGGTGCCCAAAGCTTTTCTGTATGGGGAATATTCAATGTTTTTTCCTTTACCATTTTTTATGTTTTCACTATTTATGCAATAAACGTAATTTGACATGTGACAACAAATGAACATGTTAAAAGTATATCTTATCAACATGATGACGAGTAATAAGTTAAAGGTTTACTATCAGGCATGTTTATTAAAAAATATATAAATATTACTCGTATTATTGAGTGAAGATTTAATATTTTCTTCTAATAAAAAATATAATGCATTTTAAATTTCCGAAATTAAGTAACTATCATGAGAGGAGATTGCATATTCTGAAAGAATTTAATATATTATTAAATACCACTTATGGCTAACTTATATAGCTTTATTATTATTAAAAAGTCAGCTTAGAGAAAATTTGATTTAAAGTTGTAGGCATAAGCACACAGCCTACTTGAAAGGCATCAGAGTATTCTCAGTCGATGCGGATTTCCTTTTCCGGTAAGATGGAGCGCTTATACCCAAGAATGTTCCTGCAAATAATAAATAGAATTTCGTTGCTGTTAAATCGTGTATTTAAGAAGAGAAAATATTTCTACATTTCGTATATTCACGCTTCTATCTGTCATCATCTAAAACGAACCTACCAATCTCTCTTACCTAACTCATATCAATAAACATTCTTATGCATGCTCATCTGTTCTTCACATTAAATGCATTCGAATGACTATTTCTGTTTCATGTTTTATTCACTCTTTCGTTTTATTCACAGAAAATAACTATTTATTTCTTTCATAAGATCTCATTACTTTTATATACTACGAATTCGTATCATACTGCATACGTAGCAAGGACGTAAAAAGAGATCGGACATGGCTTGTCGTAGCAAAAGTAACTACATTACTACTGGCGTACGTCTCATAACTCCGCGTAGTATATGCAATCGATCCGTAGTTAGTAACTAGGTGAGAGCCAACATCTAAGCTACGTTACCTACCCTACTACAAATGGAAAAGGAGAGATGGTTCGTTTTTATCTATAATCATATAATAACATATATACCCTATATACAGTATTACTTAAAGTGAGTTGTCATAAACGCGCCACCTAACAATCGGAAAGCAACAAAAATATTTTATTCATGGAAATTACTGCCTATTGGACTTGGTCAACAGTAAAGTAAACACTAAGCATGACGTATATTTATGGGTACAATCGTGAATAAAATACGCTTATCCTCGACTCATACCTGATGACATAAAATATGCAGTACCCGGACCGCGTCGGAGAGCACGCCCGAAATAACTCAGGCATAAACCGAGTCGGCTTATGCAACCCTAATGAGTATCTTTGCCTTTTCGGTTATTATTTTGCTTTAAGAAAAAAAAACTAGGCGGGAAATTTATTTTGATTTGATACCCGAATGATATAACAATATCAGAACGCACTAAAAAGATGCATAACGTCAATAAATGTATTAAACTGTTTTAGTTATCCTGTTTGTATTAAAGAAAACAATTATATATGTATTCAAATATATTTTTTAATGGAACATATAATAATCTTTTTTAATTTATTTTCAACTGTATTCACATGTATATAAACTCACCTGTTAAACTAAATTATTTATACATTAATTAATAATAACTATAAATAATATATTAATTTATTATATTAATAATGTTATTATACATATTAACCTTCCTCTTGAATCACTCTATCTATTAAAAAAACCGCATCAAAATCCGCTGCGTAGTTTCAAAGATTTAAGCATACAAAGGGACATAGGGACAAAGAAAGCGACTTTGTTTTATACTATGTAGTGATAAAACGATAAATTAAATAATTAATCCTATAACTAGTTAGTTAGTTGCTTAGCGTGAGTTCTAGGAGTTTATTATTGTTAAACATCAACAATTTTAACCGATTCAAGTATTATAATTATTACCTGAACAACGGCCCAAATCATCCAATCCATTCAGTAATATGACATAGAACTGACAGGGCGGGTCACAATTTCCATTTCTGTGATTTAGAAGTGACATTTAGACATGTAAATCACTTGAATTACTAACTACCTACTCTTTGATAAATTTTCTGACATGAGGCATAAAGAAAAACAGACTTTGAATATATAGTGCCCCATGCCACATTAACACACAATTATAATTGTATATGGATAACATTTCAAGTTGTTTAACAACGTTCTTTTTTACTTGTCTTACTCTGTCCACTAGACTACTTGCCTAATAGTTGATGATAGTGCATGAGTTCTCAAAAAAGTTAACTAATATATAAGTTAGTATTATGTAGTATAAGTTTTAGTTTATTCGTGTAGAAAGCTAGTGAGCTTGTTCCTTAGTTCGTATAGATCTTAGTTCACACCTTTTTACAAACGTTCCAAATCATTTTATATTCCTAATTAATCCAAGTAAGGTTTTAATTAGAACGACAAGGAATAAAAGTCCTCTTAAAAGGAATCAGGGGCCTCTTATCTCAATGACTTTCTAATTGCCGTGACAGAAACAAAGAGACATTAGCTTAAAGACGTTAATGGAGGTACATAGTCGTATTCACGTAATTAAACGCTCCTCCGCGCTTAGGAACGGAGTTGTATTTCCTATTAAGAGTCTTAACTCACTGATTTATGAACGTTATACCCAGAAATGGGATGAATAGAAGTCGTTAATGGAACGTTTCCTTATATATTTATTACATTAATTCACTCTGTATTCTCAAGAAGTATGAAAATGAACTATTTATCTTCAAATCTAAATCTTGTCCCTTTTGAAGTGCACAAAGTCACAAAAACTTATGTGATTATGATTTATAGTTCAAGTTTTTACCATAGAACCCTTTACGAATATCACCATGAGTGTGGTTCTATCACAAGAAGACACAAACTCTGATATTGTTTCAGCTTAGAGCCTTTTACAGTAACATGCTTGAATGCGCGGATACCAGAAGACGAGACAATGAAATCGCTTTGAGAAAATTGAGTTGTGAAACCCTACCGTGTGGAGCAAAGAAAACAATGTCATAGAAACTGGAATATTCTGGAAAAATTGCACCACGCAAAGCCGTATATCATAATGGAATATTCTTGTAAAAGATCTTTGATATCGAGTTTTTTTATACTAGTTTTTACGGTTTCCTGACTCTTTTATAATAACATCAAATGCCTTTGTTTATTATTATGAGATTCAAGTAGTAAAATTTTTGCTCGTCACACAGTCAATAACATACCGTTTGAAGCCAATTTAGTGTTCATATATGGCTTTACTTTACCATTTTTTTATAAAGATCAACTACAATCTTTTTATAAAATAAGCAATTAACTTTATAAAACATAACAAATGTACAATATTTTTTTATGTTTCAAGTAATTAACTCGTTTAATATAATTGATTTAACAATCTTAATTATCTATCAATGTAAAATAAATAAAACGCACAGGGTGATAAATAGCGCTTAACTTTTACGTTGGGTCATAATGAAATACGAAAGGTAAGCCACTTGGATTAATTCCTTAACAAGAGTTAAGAGATCCTTCAGAGAGCGGAAATTAAATAACAATGTGATATAGCCGACGCGACGCCGACTTTCATCTTTAGTATTTCTTTGCAGCCATTTTCTTTTCCAATTTCTTCGGCTTTATGAAGTCAGAATTTAATATGTCATGTAGTAATGGTAAATATTTAGGCTATGTATTATGTCAGTTCAATTTTCTATCTTCATCTCTTTAATCCCAAAAGAATGATATCAACTTTGAAATTTGTAACTATTATCTTTCAGCGTTCAGAAGTTTATTAAATAAACTGAAAGAACACTGTTAAAAAATTTATTACAATTTAAAGCCTCGATAACTTATAAGTTTAACCTCTTACATGTAACCATTACTAATTTTATATTTCATAAGTTACGGAGGACGTTTCCAAGCCACAATAAATTATACGAACGTGTCGTAACAACCCAGGGCTAGTGGATAGTTTTGTTTGAATCACCTCAGAATGATGACATAATAATGCGAGGTAATGACGCTAGAGGTTTATGAACTAAGTTCAAGGATTCCATTACTTTTACCGCCGATCATCCGGTAATGACGTCTGTTACTGAGGCTTTTGTTACTCAAACAATTCTATTTTCTCAAAGGGTAATTTATTTCCGTGGTGAATCGGAATATTATTGAGTCACGTTCAATGTGTAGGCTGTGAGTACTTGATGTAACTAGAAACAAAAGATGGTTAGTAATTTGTTGTTTGTGTATTTATTTAAGTAACAATGAAATATGCATGGGAAAATTTACTCATTTCCTCTTGATTGAAAAATACATTGACATATATATACCTTCACTTTGGGACTGTGAAAGACCTCGAAGACATTAGAATATTTCCTACTCGTAGGTTACTTCTTAGCATGACTATTGGGGTTGTGACGTTATATGTAACATTGATAACAGGTTGCTATCAAATTACTCTATAGATACCACTGACCCCTAGTCCCTTCATGTCGTCATGTCAGAAAGAACGCCAGCCAGCTAGAATTCTTTTTACGCCCTAGTCTACCACGAAACTAGCAAAAATATAAAGTACGAATATCGTGAAAATACTGACCTTAAATGTCACAGATTACTATCACACTCTTCACGTTATGACATAAGCGTGTTAATAGGTATTTTAGTAAGAACTAGCTAGATTTACGAGGTTATTAAAGAAACGCTTTTATGGGCTAAGGAAGACAGTCTGTTAATTAGGCGGCAACATTGGCTAATAAATTTAATGTGCCGTATAAATGTTACGACAGATTCGCAATCAACGGGATTCGCGAGTCACAATGTCACTCATGGCCGGATTTGGGAAATAATTAAGGAATTAACAAAACAACAAATCAGGAAGCAAAAGATTATAAGCTCTTATAAATTTACATAGGAATCGTTTGTTTTGTATATTACGCTTCATGAAAACACTTTTGATTATTAAATTTGTTGAAAAAATCGACGTAGCTCAGTTGTTTAGGACTTGACTCTGTATATGTAGTTCAAATCCCGCATGAGCAAGTACCAATGAAAATGAAGTTTAATGAATTTTTATGTACATTTTCGGAATAAAAATACATTTATGAAATGCATCGAATACTACGGTGCGGGAAAACATCGTGAAGAAACCTACCTGTTCCCCTAACAAGTAATACTCAGTACTTGTAAATGGTGCTTACTTACTGCTTGTGCTACTATGTGCTAGCTTACCACCTGTCACATTGAGTACTGACTATCTGGTCAACACGTGGGTTTGAAGGAGCCATAGAACCTGAACCTCTGACTACCCCGCAAGGTTTAATGGTTGTGAACGCGTTTGTCTTTTGTCTAAACTGTTTTAATAAGTAATGGTTTTTCACGATAATTTTATTCGTTTTTTTTAAATGATTGTTTAATGTATCTATCACCTTTGTTGCTTTTTTTGTTTCATTTTAATCCTTGAGGTATAAGTCAAAAGTAAGTATTAAAAAACTGTTACCATTAATTCTCTCTAGCAACTACATAAGACTAATGTTTCTTATGTAACCTTTTTTCTTTGACAATTTTCCCCATTTGTCAGTTACAAAACAAGATGGATGGTATAGTGCAGACGCCCTAACAGTGATTGATAAAGTTAACATCTCAAAACTGAAGTAACGATTGCTCTCACGTATAAAGTTCAAAGTTAAAGTTGTAGAAGTAAGACTTCGATGAAAGACAGTACTTAAATAAATTGCTTATACATAATATTAGTTTACATACATACATATTACGCCCGTATCTCTAAAGAAAGGTAGTAAGACATCGTGATTCCTCATTTTTACGATCGTAGCAAAATCCTTTAATTTCATTGACATTTATGCATGTCATACTAAGAAAGAAAGTGTTAATTTAAATGTGCTATACGAGTATGAACAGATTAAAGTGTTTTCTATCATTCTTAATACCACAGGTACTTCTGACATCACTGTTATTCTGTAAGTAGGCAGACGGCTACATCTAGATGTTATGAAGGAACTCAATCCAGTTGTCATGATTGGAGGTGATGCCCTTGAGCGTGTTATTGAGGCTAGGAATTTAGGGATTATCTTTGATGAGCGATTAAGTTTTAGGTCGCATGTACAGAAAACCATATCGGGTTGCTTTTTCCGACTTAAGGCATTGTACAGTGTGCGTGATGTCCTATCTGAAAGGTCACGGGTGGCCGTATGTGACGCCCTCGTGTTATCAAGACTTGGCTACGGAGACGTGGTCTACGGGCCTCGTATCAGTGCTAGTCTGGCGGGGGCTGTGCAGAGGGTGCAAAATGCATGTTGCCGGTATTGCTTTGGTGTGCCGCGTCGTGGGCGCGTCACTCCGTATCTCAATAGGGCTAACTTATTGAGAATGGGCTCTCGACGTCAGTTGCACCTTGCATGCCTTACTCACAGAGAAATTAAGTACCAGGATCCCCCGTACCTGTATGAGAGGTTGAAGTTCTCACGAGGTGGTCGTTCTGGCAGGGATCGAGTTGCTAGGGCGCCTCTGGAGCTAAATAAGCACCACTCGGCTGCGTTTGAGGGCGGCTTTCATTACGCAGCAACTAAATGCTGGAATAACATTCCACCTCCTTTGCGACAATTGCAGAGCACACACACTTTTAAGGATCACTATAAACAATTATTATTGTCCTTACAAAAGGAAGTTCCGTAATGAAAGTCGTCGTAAAGCAACTTTAATTAATATTAACATTACACACGTACATTACACTCACTCGTATTTATAGTTTTAATAATAGTTTATGTACACGTAATTCACTTCACATTTTACTCACCGTTATATTTTTGATTTAATGTATGCATTATTTTATAATACCCTACTATACTACCCTCTGTGAGCCGCCAGCTGAAAATCGGCGGATTTACTGAGTTCGCGCTCCGTAGATTCCCGCCGAGCTGGACGCCATTTGGGATCTCCACGGCGCGCCTAATGTAACTGACATTGAATTGTAATTTTGAATTTTTATTGTAATTGTTAATTTTATATTATGTCTTTTTTTTAATTTTTGTATAATGTGGAATCTCAATAAAGGATTATTATTATTATTATTATTATTAAGTACAATTTGTTAAATATTTGTAACTAAATCTATAATAGTATGTTAAAGATAAACAGTAATACTTAAATATACAGCTCTTAAAGTAAATTTCCAGTATCTACCTTAATATTTATTTCGCTAGAGTCTTAGTCATAAATTTTATATAATTTAATATTAACGCTTACCCTTTGAATTCTAAGTACGGAGGGCTCGCTGAAAAGGGTGGGTAGACACTTGACATATGTCTTCAGATCCTTGGCACAAAGCCGCTCTAGTTTCACGAGGGTCTGTAGACATTCGAAGCTTGAAGTGGGCTTGCAAACTTGAGTTTTTGAGTGATGTTTACGTCATCGTTCAACCCTTTAGAAGGAAGATTTATTACGTATGGAACGGACACGAAGGTACGTAAATTGACATTACTTGTTTAAGGAATATGATGATAAAACTTTATTTATTTGTATAAATTCACGTCCCTTAGTTCGATAATAGATAATGTCTCATTGGTCACTTTATGTAGTAGTAAGGGCAGTGTTGACTCATATTGAACATTAGGAATTACTACTAGTTCATAGACCATCGCCATACATTAATTGCTTCTAATGCGGCACCTCCTGCAATATGTCGGAAAGAGTGACTGTCTATTTAACCTACAAAACTATATTGCTGAATATAAATCTGCACCATTAACCCTGAAAAAGGACCTACTTTACTACATAATAGAACAGAGTTTCGCCTGGCAGCTGCAAATGTCACCAGGATCCGAAACGGCCCATGATAGCGTAAGCTAGTAGAGCGCGAACGCTTTGTGCGACTAATTGCAGTTTCACTAACTAAATGCAGCTGCGGCGAGCTTTATTTACCTTCTGCGTGGAATGGGTGGCACACGGCTTCATTTGAGGTGAGTAATAGAACACGTGGACAAAAATTGTGATGACTGTTTACATATATATATTTATTGGCGGCACCTTTACAGGGTAGTCGGAGACTGTCAATCACCAACTTGGATGATCCTGAAATATCTCTCGTACCATTGACCTTCTATTAGATTAGATTTCGTGTTAATGATGTAAGATTAAAAATGGTTTACAACCTGTCATGTCAGGTGATGGTTATCTGGTTAAAATGTGGGTTCGAGTTAAGTTAAATTAACTCTATAATTGCAGAGATGGACACGTGGAACTTTGACCATCTCGCTGGGTTAATGGTCATAGATGTTTATTATAATGTGGTTAAATAACATTTCAATTAAATTATGGTGTATAAACGAAAAGTAAAAAACATGAAGCCTATCCTCCTAACTTTACATTAGTACAATAGCGGTAATAGAAGACTCATAAGGACAAAACACTTACTTTCGTTATTAAAATACGCCATATCACGATAAGGAAATTAATTATCCCAAAGCAATATAATTCCCCATATAAATTTGAGTAATGAATCTATTTAAGTATGTCATTGTGCTGTGTACTTTTTTATGCATATCCACAAAAGAACTGCTAATATATGAGTACATAGTATTATAAAGTCAGAAGTTTATGTAATTGTATATAAAATAAAATCGTGTTGTACTAAATCACTTGAAACTTGAAACATTGTATTTGCATACTAAAAACGTTTAGCAAATTGTTCTTTTGACCCATTTATTACGAGTCCTTTGTACATTCACTATCTCGATGTAAATGGAAGGGATCTGGGTTAGAGTAGAAGTACTTAATGAGGCCCTCACTTTCCCAAAGTAAACCTCCTTTATTAGAAAACGGGGCATCCCTTTTAGAAAAATCACCTTTGAGGCTTATAAATTGAAAATGCAGCCACCTCGCAAACCCTTTGTTTTTGCCAAAAAGGTTGAGGAAGCCCTTTGCCTTCTAAAATTGAGGTCGTTTGTTACAAGCTCATAAACAAACTATATTTTTATGTATAGAAATGTAGGGAACATGAAGGATATTTCTTTTGGAAGAAAATTTACAGATTCCTTCTATCTTTTTCAGTATTACTAATTAGCAAACACACAACAAATATGTAGTCAACACACAATTGTACACAAATATACAACAAATGACTTGGAAATTATGAAATTAAAACAAAAGTTAAAGAAACACAGATAATATATATTTAATCTTCAGATTCAACACTTGACAAAAGGTATAAATGAAATTTAATTTAGTAAAGCGTAGGAAACTAGGGAACATTATATAATATTCAACAAGATGACAGATCCTAACAAATATAACTCTACGATTTTTAAAATTATTGCATACCTTATCAACTACAATATCAGGTTTTATACTTTGACTACAAAGTACCTCATACATTGGTGAAGTAGCATTTTCAAAAATTTGTGGCAATTTGTTGAAGTTGTTCAACTATTGATTGGCCTAGCAATTTGTTTTGAACCATGCTAAGCAATTTAAAATCAAAATTGCCATCCAATTTTTAGATGCACTGACCTTACATTCTTACTCTTCCATTCTACTATAAAACTTACTTATTGACAATAATGCAATGAAAATACTTGTGCCGCTACGTAAATATATTATTGCAATTGCAAGTGAGATTATATCAAATTTACCTAAGATAACATTGAAATTAATTAATGATTCCATAGAGTAAAAAGCAATGAGCGAAACATTGTTTTGATAACAACCGTGTTTAACATAACTGATAATACTTGTCGTGTTTGTTTAATCGTTATCAGATATAATTGTCTCTTTAAATTTATCAGTGCTTATGGATATTGTTTTGCAAATTTTAAAGAAAACGAAGATGAGTTCTTTTGGAATGTGGAAATGTTTAACTTAGTTTCTTATTTATTTTATAGCTAGAAAATAATTAAAAAACGCTATACCTATTCATCGACATGAATTAGAATTTTAAATTTACTTACGCTAAATACAGACTATTATCGAAAGTCTTTAAAAGGGATCACAGTTGGGAAACACTAACATTAAACTAGAAAATAAGGCGGAGTATAATAGATAACACTTCAGTTGATATTAAAATGTAAGAAATTCACACGTGGGTAGAAATGCATACTTTTAACAACATTTTACAAGTAACGTTACATCATATTGCCATGAATAAGTATTTTTGCAATAGAAGACTTTATCGATGCTTAATTTATGGAATAATGTTGAATCAAACATACAAAAGTATTGATGCAAGTCGACGTAATAACTCATATTTTCATTTAAGTAAAGTTAAGAAGAAGATGTTTCATTACAGAATAAACTTATTTGTAGCAATGTTTCTAAGTTTTACAAAGTAATTAAACGTAGAACTTTCAAATAAATACGCCATGTTTGCATGAGAAACAATTTTCCGAGTACATGATATAACTTGAAGGCTTTAAAACTTCATAAAACAAACAAAGTCACTTCCGTAACGTTGCAACACCTTGTATGTAAAGTCGCTGATACTTCGTTACTGTACCATGTGTTCTGTAAGAGAAAAACATAACTTAAAATTGTATACAAATTGATGTAACTATCGCATAATACAATTATATGATAAAACTTAGCATTTATTATATAAATCTAAATTGAATCAAACAAATAGACTCAAAATAGTGTTTCAAAGTCAAAGGCTTGCCAGTCTAGCTCCACAATACTATAGCCACCTCGTAATTCAGGTTGTATTTGAGTATGTGATAGAAAGCCGTATTGCAATTAACAACCACTGACTGGCTATAACATATCCGGGAAATAGGTAGAGCCGTGAACCCTGAATCTACTGATACAGTGTCCAAAAACCAACCAATATACTCGTACACTTATTTATCGTAAAAGTTAATCATACTTAATAATTATATGTATATGCGAATATTGTTTCATACAGCAACACTCAAATATCATTCTATTCACATGTATCTGATTTGACTTCTTTTCAACGCTCATATATAATACTACTTATAGACAAACGCGTTCATGATCATTTACCCTTGCGGGGTAGTCAGTGGTTCAGAGCCATCTCCGCAATAGCGAATATATGTAGTTATTCTATTGTCACGACGAGTCCACGTGTTGACTAGATAGTCAGTACTTAATGTGACAGGTGGTAAGCCGTGTCGCCATTTACAATCTCTGTAGATTGAAGTAGATTCACGATGTTTTCCCTCACTGAGTAGGTATTCAGTGAATTTTGTAAATGTATTTTTATTGATTAAAATGTACATGGCAATCAGAAAACTTCATTTCCACTCTCCGAGGTTTACAATCACGGATACAGAGTCAAGCCCTCAAAGACTGAATTACGCCGAATATTCATACGTACTAGCATTCTAATTAGCGAGTGTTTCATTAAGACTTGGCTCATACACGGTTTACTCACCTTGCTCTTCAACCGGAGTGTGTTCCTCATCAGAAGAGTCGAAACGGCTTTCAATGAGAGAACTCTGCTTTGTGAGAGACTGTAGGAACAAATAGAGAAACTTTTGATGAGAAATCTTGGTATTCAACTACGTAACCCTTGCGCGGCTCTTTAGAAGATCTGTCTTGTTTTATTCTTGGAAAGTGTGTTTTAAACTTGGCAGTTGTGATACTGCTCGTGTTGTATATAACTTCTCTTTACAATTTGAGTACAAAACAATAAGAGTTCACAAAATATTTATAAATTACACTGTTGCAATCTTCTTATATTATAATTATAAAGGTTCACGTCCTTGAATCCCTTTTGTGGTAACAGATCCTTGGAGTTGTAATTTTCAACTTAAATGTTGAGATCATATTTCAGACGGAACTATGGTAAGATGTTGTTAGCCCATCGCCCAATACATTCCATTTACTTCTGGACCCTTAGTCGGCGCCAACGATATGACGGAATGAATAGCATATAGTTAGCATTCTTTATTCATCCCAACCTTCCACGGGAAAAATATAAATAGTTATTTGTTATAAACTTACATCGCTTAATATTATCCTCACTTATATTCAAAGGCTAATTTTATAGACGTTACCTTATTAGAGCGGCGCCTCGGCGGTGATATTTTGTTCCAAAGGGCCTCTAATTGATCAAAGTGCTGGGACTGCGCCAAAGCTGCCTGCTCGGGGCCCAGACTCACCTGTCAAATTAAATCATACGGTAACTTCTGGTAATAATTACCTTGGGAGCCGAATATGAAAATTATTATGTTCTCATTATAAAGCTAATTGTATTAATTATAAAATAAAAATGGACAAATATTATTCAATGATAAATATATTTAATAAACATGAAAAGAAAGTAACATTCCAATAAATATCAGTGTATCCTTTACTGGTGATATTACTCGTTAAATTATTTCTTAAAACACGTACGGTAATTTGCTGTTCAGAATTTTACTAAATACATCTTGTTTGTTTTATGGAGGATTTTTACCTCCTATTTTTTATTTCGTGAACAAAACTTAATATATTAATATAGTCTTAGAAAGCTTAAGATACTAAAGATAGTATTGAGATTTCGTGTATCGATCGGTACTTACTTGTGAACCTAAATCCTTGTTTTTAGCTTCCTGTATTTTTGATATTTCTTCCATTGAAGCGGATACAGAGAATCTGTAAAGACGACGTTATAAGTTCTTGTTGAAGATAAATTTAAACAGACAGGTAAGATAAGTAGTCAACCAGAATCAGAACAAACGCAGTAGCACCTGTATAAAAAATGTCGCGTGTGCTAGTATTAAACTTAAGTAGGTATTTATATTATGTTATTACAAAAGTGCTACTCTATTGATCATATTTCATCATCTGTTTAAAAACTATAAGCATGTTTTGTACTACTATATAAAACAAGACATCATGATCAAGACATGTTGTAGAAACATTATAAAATGTAACAATATTCTTTACAATGTTATAAAAACTCTACCTTCTTTTGAGCCTCTCATCTACTTGAGCCATCATAGCTGCAGATGTGAGGTGTCCATACTTCTTCTGCCAAGTGTAGGTGTCGAGGGAAACTTCTTTTTTCAATAATCTCCTCATGGGACGCTTTGGTGCTAGCGGACGTAGCTCTGTGAAATATTACAAGTAATTTTTACAAAATACTTATATTTCAACTTGGGATTTATAACTACAAATGAATTTCTTTTGATACCTTTATAATGATAATACGGGAAATGATAATATACTAGCACATGCATACACTAACGTCTAGTAATCCTTTATAAAGAATAGGTTCAAACCATATAGGAGTCGACACAATATCGTCATATAATTATGCCCGTATATTATACAAAACGTGACACATTACACATCCTCTGTCTTTACGTCTTTATTTTATGTACTCTACTCACCATCAATATCCTTAGTCGGAGCTGCGTAAGTCGGTATCTTCACATACGTGGCCGGAGTATTGTGCAAGCAAACGATGGGCAGGCAACCTACACAGAAATAGCAAATTAGATCGTAAAACTCAAAGTTAAGTCCTGCATTGTGCAAAGGCAGCTTTGAAACGGGAAATCGGTGCCGGTACGCTGCTGCGGAAATTGACTTAACGGAAAAGCTCTACGTATATCAAAGAGTCAGAACGAATTTTGGGTTTAACGTAGTAAATAACAAACGATATAGCAAACTTATGCCGAAAGATATAGTAATATCTGTGCAGTAAGTAAGTAGATACTATAGGATTTTTTCGTGATACATCATTGTTTGTTACGTAACAGTAACACTTAAAGCACTCTTTTCTAAGAAATATATTTTGGAGATATTATTCTAACACAGAGTATTAGGCGTCACCCGCCTACGGCTTTCAATTTCATATGAAAACGTACATACATTATGTTATTAAAAGCAAATGTATGTAACGTACATACTTAGCCTTAATGTAGTGAGATATCTCCAAGCATACACATAACTACGTCTATTATTTAAGCGAGCCGTCTTAATTGAATTAGCTATCTCCAGGGAAACGACTTGCCTCTGTCCAAAAGATGTACCACGATCCTCGCGCAATCGCTCGTAATTTGGAATCCCAAGAGAGGTACATGAAGGGCTAATGACGTTAGTGCCAAGCCGCGTTTAGTCTCCCAAATGATGAGGGTCTTATCTTCGGCGCCTGCCAAAATACATTAGCAACATCATTGCTCAGTCGTCAATTTGTTATTTACAAACTTTGGATCCTACCAACTAAATTCTCATTACTTAAGTTCGTACTTTATCAACAATTGTTAATGCTTCACCCCGTTCAATTATGAAATTCGTGTTTTGTAGAAACCTTGAAACGTAGGCTTTACAAAACAACAATATTTATTCTCATCAGTTAAGGCTTTTGAGTTCGATGTACAATTAACCTAATTGTTCATCAAATAGTAGAACTCCTTGTGTTATTAATATTGATATGAAAATATATTAAGTTCCATGTTACAATGAACATTATTGACATGAAGAATAATAGCATACAGATATACTACTATCTTAATTAATCTTAAAACCATTTGGGGTGAAATGTTGATGCCTAGGTCACTTTTAATATAATCTCGGAGATTATTTATTATTATTCAGAAATAAGCGCCAACAGAACAGTATATTAAAAATCGAGATATATGTTTTGCGTGTGATTTTTAAATGACACTTGATTTTATAAAACCATAGATTATTCACATACCTGACACAGCAATGGATCCATCACCAGTAACTTTAACACACGTAACCTTTCCCAAATGCCCCGACAGCAGGTGCAAATCTGATCCCGTGTTTATGTCCCAAACTATCAAGTTACAGTCCCAAGAGCCAGATACAACTTGGGTTTTGTTCGTTATCGACACAGCCACGCACGTCACTATGTCAGAGTGGCCAACTAGAACCTGCGAAACGAAAAATATATTTAATACATTGAATTTTAAACGAATACATTCGCATTTATGATACATACATATAAATATAAACTTGAGTTTCAAAGACGTAAATAGAGTGATAATATTTAAAAAAACAATACTATTTGTTGTTATTGAGAAGGTCTAAATAGCTGCCGTTCCTTCCGTATATCGTAGCAGGCGGCGGGGACCGGGCGCAAATGATATCAACAAAGTGATAGGCTAGCAAACAGTCAACAATTATTCAAGTCAATAAAATCACGACCGCGATAGTATATCCCGAAAGAAAGAAAATAACGTATTGTTTGGTACATACTGAGAAAAACCATCAATTGAAAAACGGTGACGCTTGAAGTACCTATAACCGCCGAGTGCGTATGAGTGTCAATGAAGCGAAAGTGATTTGTCCGAATCGGGACAAATGAGGATCCGTGATCTCTGACTACTCTTCTACAGGGAATCAGGCATGATGTGTATGTACATATATGTGTATGTAAAGACCATCATATTTAAATTAACCTGCGATAGCTTCCCGCCATCTAGCTGCCAAACTTTTAACGACATGTCCATGGATCCCGTGACCACATGTTGAGAGTCAGCTGTGAGCGCGAAACAAGTGACTCTCTCCGCATGGGAGATAGTTCGCCTCTCCTCGCCACTGTCGCCGCCGGCTAAGGCCCAGATTCTCACGGAATTATCCCCATCTGATAACACCTGCGCAGAGATTGATTCTGATAACACTTAACATGCAAAAGAGATATGAAGAAACAAAAGCATTTATTCACTACACATTTTAACACAACAACAATGTAAGGAGAAGCCACTTAAATGCATAACTGATCCTCTAACAGCACCCACAATATATTCACGATATATTCCAGTAAATCTTATAATAACACCAAACAAATTTGTTAATCTATGTTGAGAATAAATAAACCACATAAATATAAACCAACCAATAAACCACGCTTCACAACTATTAATTTGTTTGGGGTACAAAGAAGATGGTTTGAATGTATTTAGCCACACAAAGCCCCGAAGCTACAATTCACAAAACAGCCAACAAACCGCAATATGTCGCAATGTATGTATACTTGTTTTGAAAAATAGACATTATTATTCTCAATGGCTATCTAATCTCACCTTAAAAGTTAGATGATTCGCAATAATTCATTGAATTAATGGAATAACAAATAAAAATTTTAATATAAGGAATATATTACTTACAGCAAACTTCATATTAAGTGTCACGGCAAGGCTAACAGAGGGTGCTGTAGTTGAATGAAGAACAATCCCCGAGTCAACCAACCAGACGTGCACATTACGCGATCTATCACTAGACATGGCTCTACGACCATCTGTCATCATCAGCAAAGACTGCAGCGCCGCCGTGTGACCCTGGGAAGCAAACTCACATAAATTATACTTACATAGATGATGAAAGTTTATGATCTTAAGTGTAGGTACAACAAAAGCTTTCATGCTCAGTTTTCCTCGTTCAACTACACGTAGTGTTGATGAAATAATGTTCGAAAACACTAGGCTACAGTGTCAAACAGTTTACACAGACGAACTTATTTTGTTTGATTTTTCCACGTTTTCATCTATAAAGAATTAAAATCAAACCAAATCAAAAATTAAATCAAATCAAAATTATGATATTAGTATTCATTGAATTTTATTTGAAAAAAAATGAATCATTTTTAATATATACACACAGAGATTGTATAATAGGTAATTAATTTTAGCTTGTTTTTATGCAACGCAAACTTAATGCTTATAAATATACATAGATGTAAAATTTACGAGTATCTGAAGACATCATACCTTATAAGTCAAAGACGACGAATTATCCGCCAGTTGCCAAACAACAACAGTTCTGTCCTCTGAGCCACTAAGTACCAGTAAATTATTCGGTGAAAACGTCACACAAGTCACGTGACCCATGTGTCCATTCAACGTGGTCTGAAGCCTGTGAGTGGAGAGTTGCCAGACTCGGACCAACCCTCTGGCACACCCTGACGCAGCCAGCTGACCATCACGAGAGACTTCTAAGCAACTTATTGGTATCAGTTCGTTTTGTTCGGCCTGGTAACAAAAGATTGAACATATTGGTTTTACAAGCTTCTATAGTTATTATTAGTGATGCACCTAATTTGACCTGACTAACTTTTGAATCAACTTTAACTTCTAGTTTGCACTTTGTTTTAAGTAGCCCATTAACTACACCATGTATAAGACAAGTACAAGTCTTATATTTACTTCAGAGACAAATGCACGAACATTGAACATAATCTTGACACTGGTATTATAATATTAACACTCTATCGAATATTTACAAATAATTTTATTCACAGCTACTTCTTTTACAAAATATACTTACCAATAGCAATGTAACATTAGTAGTGGATTTCGTTTGTCTTCGATTTATTTGCTTCGTCGGTCTGAAGTTCGTTAAATTATCTTCTGTGTGAAATGAATATATTGTCACTCGGTTGCCACCTAAGAATAAAAGAAACGTTTAAACTTTTAATTACGAATGAATAATATATACTAATTTACGTATGAATAATATCAAGAGATCATTTTGTGTAATCAAGTTTACCTCTATAGTAGATAAACAAGTTTATATTTTCTATTTTCATTATGACTACACGGTACGTAACATGAAGAACATGCATGAGAAGTTTAATAGATGTGAGTGAGACAAGAGAGATCGTTCTAGTTTGCGACTGATAGTCTGCTTATCCCGTGGGGAAGTAGAAGCGTGAATATATGTATGCTCTTTTCCTGACTGACTTTTCTAGCTATACAGTTGTATAGCCCTGAAAGGTTCTAGCCATACCATTGCTATACCATACATTCCGAATAAACAATGCTCAAAGACATTGAAAGGTCAGTCACGTTACAGCGATGATCGATTATGACAAAGGGCACTGAATAAAATGACTGATTTCCTGCAAGGACCTTAAAAGGATTTCCGGTGGCCGAATTAGAGATCGCTCTAGAGGATGACACAGAAAGCTCCCGGAAATTGCCTACACTTTAATGTCTAGGAGTAATATTGCAGAAGCCTAGTTTGTATTCAGTGCTGTATAGTTAAGAAATATGATAACTTAACGTAGGTATCCGGTATTCACTATCCAATTTTACTTTATTTCATAATTTAATTAGTAGGCGTTTGAAGTTGTGTAAGGTCATAGAACTTATCAGTTAATTATAATATTAATAGTCTGCTACTAAAAGAAGTCGATCAGCATACCGTAAATATTGTATATTTGTTTTAACTTACCCCAAAAGGGATAAAAGAACGATAACTGTTTTATGTGTAGTTAACGTTTTTAATATTACCTGCAGCTAGTAAGAAATGGTCTTTATCAGCAACGGCCAGAGCTGACAGGTCATGGGCTACCGCCAGGGTCTTTAAAAGCTGTCCATTGTGCACACTGTACAAGTATACCCTCTGGTCAGTACATCCCACGGCAGCTCGAGACGAATCATGGGCGATACAGAAACACTTTACCTGTGAGAAAAGAACGTATGAATACAATACAATGGAATGGAACGTATTAAAAAATAATCGGTTATCAATGAAACCAAATATTTATATACTAAAACCAGTATTCCCATGACTAGTTTAACATGCCAGTAAGATTAATAAAAAAAGTGTGAGTTTAGAATTTTAATACCAATGAATTTTAAACAATATTCGCATTCATATATTTACGTCATCATGACCATAGAAATACTCCCCTTAGAGTATGACTCTCCTCAGTCTATTTTGGTTTGGTCAGCTAGAAGAAATGTTTGTATATTCGTTCCTTAAAAGGCATCCTAAGCTTAAACTAAAACTTAAAAATTGAAATTAAATATAATGACTTTTTAATACAAGTCTATATAAGATATCTGAGTTGACAATAACCCTTACCTTAGCCTTATGTCTCTTAAGCTGATGCAAATAGGTCCCAGTGAGGAGTGTTCGCAAATGCAGCTCATTATCACCTTGCAAGGTCATTAGGAACACATTATCATCTGTGATCTCCATAGCATGAACTTTTGCTCCAGCGGACACCGTGCTTAGTAAAGTGAAGTTATCAACATTCCAGGTACATATGGTTCCGTCTTGGGAACAGGTTACTAAAATGTCTCCATCTTGGATCACTTTTAAGCCTGTTATCGAACCTCTGTGATGGTCGAGTTTGGTTACCTGTTGAAGAGAGAATAGAACTTTAATAACATACATGCATATATAGATATCACGTCCGTTTCTCTGTAGAGGAGAAGCAGAGATCACGGATCCCCATCTGTCCCGATCTTGACAAACCATTCTCGCTTCATTGACATTGAGTATAATAATTATCAACAAAACTTGGTAATTACGGAAGATTTGAAGTAACCATATAGTATATGATAGAATTTTATTCTAAATTTAACTTTTTTAAACAGCTTATGGGCAAGTACTCATCACTACATAGTATAAAACAAAGTCGATTTAAAAGAATTAGTGAGGCTTTCTTATAACAACTTACTGCCTTATATCTATTAAATAAAAACAATTCCTTCATAAAATGAGATCTTACAACTTACCAATGTACCATCGACCAGAGAAGTAACAATCACAGCTGAGTCTTCGCCACCACTTATGACCAGCGAACGATTCACGATCGCTGCCACACATAACACCGGAGCTATGTGTTCCCTAAAAGAAATTGTATGTTTAAGCCATCATATCTCATCATCATGTATATACAGACCACACTACTACGTGATGGGTATCTATATTGTATTTAGTTATTATAGATACATAAAATTAGTTCCTGTTCCTCTGCTATCACTTAATACATTTAATTGTCGTCTAGTCTCTTTTTCGCCTCAAACATCACAAGCTAGAACTTTATTTACGAGTAAATGTAACGTACAAATTAAACAGAATTGCAACCAAGTATTTACAATAAACTTACACTATTTTGGTTTTAACAGCTAGCGTGTGAAGATCCCAAACGATGACGCTGGTGTCATCTGATCCAGTGATGAGAAACTGAGATTCTCTCGTCACGCACATACACAGAATCTTACCAGAATGACCTGCAACAATATTGTTAATAAGAAGTGACAAATAAGAAAAAAAATATTAAGGATAATAAAAGCATTTTGTTACGAATAACATTTAAATGTCTAAATGGTAGGATACCATATCAGTAAAATAATATTCGTAACTTCAGTTATAATATAGTTGTTGCAAAATAACCCTAAAAGACTGAAATATCTTCAATACCAATGTATTGTGCAAAAATGTATCTATCTCGCGTATGTATGTGAAATTGACCTCAAATCATTAAAGATTTAGTTTAAGCAGAGACTTCGATAGCCACCTAAAACGATCCTGAATCTCTCTAGCCTCGCTCACATCCATTAACCTACTTAGTCACGCTCATCTGCCTATTGCATAGATATGTAAGAGCATTATTATGTTTGTAATTCTAATTTCAAATACCTGACAAATATTATTACAGCACTTTATCCATTTGAATACCATTAACATTCATAAGGGGTTGTGATATTATTTATTTGGATTGTTGATGACACTTCTTCGCTATTTACAACAAAACAAAAGGAACGACAACTAGGTAGCATCTTATATATTATGTATGTTTGGAATAGAATAAAATAAGTATCAACTTATAATAAAATTTATATAAATACTGAAGTAAAATGTTACCTTTAAATGTATGCACTTTGGAATTAGACATGATATGCCAGAGTTGCGGGTCGCCAGTCGTAGGCGCTACCACCAAGTGTTGTCCGGATGGGGCCAGCTGCAGCAGACGTACTCCAGATCCTGACAC
This sequence comes from Leucoptera coffeella, assembly GCA_030578115.1. Taxonomy (NCBI): domain Eukaryota; kingdom Metazoa; phylum Arthropoda; class Insecta; order Lepidoptera; family Lyonetiidae; genus Leucoptera; species Leucoptera coffeella. Next base: position 130,255 of record JAMBLF010000407.1, read on the forward strand.
TTGGCCCACTGACACCACACGAACTGTAGACGCTATTGGTGGGTGTAACCTATAGGAAATTGAAAATGATTGTGTGAAAACGCCTATAGAAAAAGTTTTTAATTAATTTTTAATGTTCGTAACACATTTATTGTGTAATTATTATGTGTAATTATTTTTTTATAATTACAACATTATTCTTTTATAAAATAAACCCTAGGGTGTATGTAGTTCTTTGTATTTATGTGATCAAAATATCAGTCAGACTTCTTTTTATATCATAACAAAAAAAATTGCAGACCGAATTAATCTGTAAATTAAATTATTGATAGAATTTGTGTGACTTAAGAATAAAGATACAAACACTCTCATTATCTAAATCCATTTAATTGTATCTTAATCCCCGTATATAGAAACGGACAGATGTTAAACATTTGTATAATTAATCGTGTTGTTGAGGGCAGATAAAAAAAAGATAAACCCGTTCACGACGATTAACCCCTTCGGGATAATCAGAAGTTCAGGTTTCTTTTTCCTTAATTGCACAGGTAGTAATTCTATGGCAACTTCTGACCCATATGTTAACCAAACAGTTAGTACTCAATGTGACAGGTGGTAAGCCATGTCGCCATTTACAAACACTGACTACCTGTTCGGGGAACAGGTACGTTTCCTCACGATGTTTTCCCTCACCGTGGTATGCGATGCATTTCGTAAATGTATTTTAATTTTGAAAATGTAAATAGATATTCATTACACTTTATTTCCATTGGTACATTCTAAGCGGAGTTTGAACACTGTACCCACTGATACAGAGTCAAGCCCCAAACAACTGAGCTACGTCGAATTATAAAAGAAAACTTTTAGAAAATACTTGTATGTCCAAAATTTAGTGTAATGTCCTCCAAAGTTGCAACGATCACTCGAGCCGTCTCCAAAAGGATTGACAGTTACTGGGCTTATGTTGAATTGGGTAAAGGTACCTCGTTCAGATTTCAAAGGAAGGTCTATTTGGGTTGTAATTAAACGTCAGACCGAAGTGAAATAATACTAGTTGGCAATCGCATAAATTACTGCCTAAAATTATGCTATGCAAATTCATTTGCCTTCAGACCTTGTTTTCAGAATAATTCGTTAATTATCGGGACCCACAATCCATTATTAGATATCGATGCTTGTGAATCTAGATTTAGATAGTTGATTAAGGCTTTATTCAAATTAATATTTAATGAATGTTTTGGAATAATTGGGTATACTAAAAAGCCTACGTTCAACAATTGACTGTGATAAATTGATAATAAGGGTAGCTAACTTAACAACTTTAACTAGTGTTTCAATGAAAAGGTGTTTTAAAAGAAAGTAAAATAATAAAGCTTTAAATTTGGCTGGCTTATTCAATAGATGAACACATCAATAAACAAGATTTAAATAAATAAAGGTGATTTTAATAGAATATTAAATAATAAACACATATTTGATGATTTAATTAACACTTGATCAATCGATCACTACATCAATAAACAAGATAAACTTTCCGAGGAATAGTATTGAATATCTACGTGTATTTAAAGATAGATCAAATTCAGTGATATGACTATATATTTACTAGAATCATAGTAATAAAATATCTATTTACCATCCATTAAGCGGAACAAGCAATGGCTTGTCGTATCCGTCGCACCACGCCATTGCAGCTGTTACCAGAGTGGCTAAAACGCCCCTCTTGGCCACAGCTGGTCGTAACCAAGCGATGATCTACAACCAATATAAAAGTCTATTAAGATACAATGTAAGTGGTTTACAAGTTATTTAAATAAGAGTATATATAAGAGTAATAAGAGTATATTGATAGTACTCAAACTGACACGATTTTTATCAAAACATGTTTCAACAAAAACCATAAATAGACATAATATGGCTAATAAATACAGACAACGATTATAGTACTTTATTAAACCATATTAAATAGTATTTTCCATATAATGTTTCATAACAATTATGTAATTAAATATAATATGGGAAATACTATTTAAATCGGTTCCGAAAATCCCATGGGACTTAATACGTAATCTCGATGAAGAGTATTTCATCGAAGTAGACGCTTGCAAAATTAAACCGCAGTAAAGTTCAAACTCTGAACATTCCAAAGAGACGTTGATGAATAAAAGTTTGTTTTACTCGCAGATACGGAATTGTAAATATCTTTTATATTGATTTAAGGTTTGACGAAACTTTGTTCTCCTGCGACCGAATTTCGTCATTGAATTAGCTGCTCCGTTTGATTTATTCGCCGTGTTTTACAAGATTGAACAACAGTCTAAAATACGAATAAACGGGACTAGAAAGTCCAATATTCAATTGATAAATTAAAACCCTGAAAGCATTGCTAAAGGTGAAACAGTAGATATCATACGTAACAGAAAAGGACGAGAATATCACGTGAAATAATAAAAACTATTATACAATCTCTTGAGTCACATTTATATATCTATAATTTATATGAGTTGTTAACATAAAAAAGAGAATGTTTACTAGCTATCATTCTTCCTGTCATGTCGTAGATGGCGACTAAGGGACAAAGGGCAAATAGAATTTACTGAGCGACAGGCTACAACCTGTCTGTCACTAATGTCCCAAATGACATCACCTATATTTATGCTAAAAGAGACCTAGGAGATATTTTATTTCGAAGGTTCAGTCCACCCCGAAAGGGATTAAAGGACGTGAACTTATACGTATGTATGCAATATAAAACATTTCATTAGATCATGCATGTATGCGAATTCAAAACAGTAGGATTATATATAGTTACTTATAAGAGTGATTTATAATAATTAATTAGTAAAGGTTTTTATTAATATTTCATAAATGTCTTACTCGATTGCATTAGGTTAAACCTGTAATGATCGATGTATGTGGAAGAATGAATAAATATATATAATTATAAATGTTTCCAGAAGAGAGTTCCAGCGCTTTTTATATCTCTAAGACCTACTTATAGACAAGTATTATTAAAATTCCATTAAACTAACGTACCTGAGCTCCCAGCTGCATAGGGTCCCTGGTGAGGATATCGCTTGACTTCTTAACAGCGCCATAAACTAGCTCCACATCCCGGTCCAATATATAACACCTTACGTGCTCCAGAATACAGCGCAGGTAAGATATCGTCACCGTTTGCACCTATAAAATGTTTATCGTAGACAGAAACTTACTTCGCATACGAAATACACTATCTTTATTACTATGAAACTGTTTCACGAAATGTGGTCGACACGTTTTGGGTTATTTGGTATGTATATATAAAAATGCAATGAAGTTTATAAACTTAACGAATTATATTCTCCTCCCATTCTTAAGTATTAAAGTGGTATACCTCCTATTTTAGGCACTAAACTAAAATAACAATCTGTAAATAAGATTCCAATTCTTCTTAATTACTATTTACCAATAAAACACAGCATACTTACAGCAGCCAGTAAAAAGTCAAAATTGCAGACTGTTAAATCCTTCAACTTCGTAAAGTCACCAGCCAACAGGAGATGTAACCAGGACTCTTCCACGTGCCTCTGGGTGAAGGCTGCTGCGGTCCTAGTGGCTGAATGGAAAGGCGTGGAGTCCAGAAGGGCATCGTCGTCATCAACGCAACCTAGGACATGAAAATGAGGTAATGTAAGGTACATAGAAGAAGGTGGATGTTTTTGAAACTAAAGGTAACTAAAGGTAAATAAATTAAATAAAAAATTTAAATTCATTGTAGTGTCATGAGCTGACCTTTTATGAAAAACGGCAGATATAATATGCTCTTTTTATATATCAACCATCAATGGATATTCGCTAAAATTTAATATACGTATAAAATGGGCGTACGAGTATAATCTATCCTCACCATTTACCACTACACACACCTAATACAGAGTGAAACAATTATTACTATTAGTATTATTGTTGTTAGTAAGTTATAACTCACTTATTTCTAAAACACCTGTACCTAAACACAAAATCCCACTTACAACTCCCACTTACCCGGTTCATGCGCCTCCGAAGTGTCAGTATCCTCAGCATCTGCCAGGAAATGCGCGAAGTGTAGCGCGGCTAAGTCCGAATGCGCGTCACGTAGGGCGCTCTGCACTCGCACGTACCGCCTCCTCGCCCTCGCGGAGGCAGCGGAGGCACGCCAGCGCCACGTGCACCTCCCTGACACTACGTTCTCTAACAGGAGCGTGTCTAGGAGAAAAGGGGATGATTGATATGGTTAAATGGTGCTGGTGTTTATATGAGTGTATAATAAGAGGTTTCATATCAAATTTGATGATGAAGATGATGTGTTGAATAAGGGTGACGAGAGAATACATACACGTCACGCCTGATTTTCCCTGAAGTGACGTGAGAAATACCTATATATGCGACATATTGTGATACGAACGGCAAACAGCCAAAGGTTTGATCAGACTTGACGAGATTTATCAAAGCTCTGACTACTTTAGAAGCGTTGATAATCGGGAAGAATATAAAGTTGTAGTTGTTGTACAAAATTGTACATTCAATGAAAGTCGACATTTATCAGGCACTGGCTGTCAGTTAATCCTATTATTCCATTGTTGGTTCGGAAGCTGCAGATCAGGGAATAACCCACAAGAAACTCCGGCTTACGAGATTTTCAATATACCAAAATAGAAGTCTGCTTTCTATTGTCATTCTCTAACATATAAGGCGTACAATCTTTCGTAACATATATACATACGTATGACATGGCATAGATGATATAATAAAAATCAACTAGAATTGTTGAAGTTCACCGTAAATAAAAATATGGTTAGCAAAAAAACTTACTCATCATATGCTTTGCAACGCAGAGTGTGGAAAAATTAAAATTCGCATCTTTCAGTTCAATGACTGCGTCACTATTGCTCGTTGGCATCAATAACTCTAAAAGCTCCAATTCCGTCAGGCCGAATTCGGAACAAGTTATGTAACCTGCAACAGAAAAATATATTTGATTCAAAAGGTTTCTACTATATATAGTTTCATGTTGGAAAGTAACTTACCGGCTAATTTGCTGAAAGCTTTCGGGCCCAATGCTTGCTCTAGCTTATCAAAGGCACTGTCGATGTAGTCACTGTAGTTGTTGTTCGCTACACTAGTCTCTACATCATCCAATACGTAGCAGCATTGTTGGACTTTGAATTTCTCCTTTTGAGCCGGAGTCAACTGCAATTGCTCCAGCGGCACAGCACTAGTGCACACGAGAAACACGTTGCTCGGTAACGACATCGGCAGCCAAGACAGCCCCGTCACTATATCGCATTCCAAAGGGTTCACTCTGTGTACATTGTCGATGAATATCAATAACGTTTTATCTGCCATGTCTTCGCACCGTTTGAGCAAACTTTGAAACCAATTATTAATATAAAGGGGATCGAAACTCGCGTCTTTTGGCAGGTACCCTTCGGGAATGTTCAAGATGATTGATATTTGTTGGCACATAACTCGCAGCAACTCTAAATTGTAAGCCGAGCGGGGCGTGGCGGCTGAAAACCTTATTATCTTAAGTACTTGCTTCGGGAACATTCGCTCGCAATTGAAGTACAGATTCGTTAGCAAGGTGCTTTTTCCCGACGCGTCAGGCCCGAACACCAAAACGGGCGTGTGCCTGTTTTTGCTATCGTAATTTAGTTTCATATCGTTTAAAATTCTTTGGGTAGCATCTTCTACTTGTGTAACGTTTACTTTAAAAAGGCTATTGTGTTCTATACATATTCTAAGGTGAGTGATGTGTTCTAAGAATACTTCCTGAAATAAAATATTACAATTAGTTTATGCTTATACGCTAAATAAAGTCAACTTTTAGTATCTTAGTTTACCTGTACAGTCTTTTTTCTCCCCTTTCCTTGATCGGGTTCAGTACTTAGACTATCATCTATTAGAGAACCAAATACGTTTTGTAATGTTTCCCTAAAATACCCAAGTTTCTCTTCGGCGTCCGAAGGTGGATCTGTCCTTGACGATTCAGCTGAAGATGGCCTGAGAAATATTTATACAGATTTAAAACCTTTATACTATTAATTTTATGTTTGAGTATTTTATGTCTTTAACATTGAGTTTAAGTCCTTTCCGAAATAATAATAAAGAAAGAAGAAAATGAGACTATCCCTATTATCACTGAAAAACCCTCAAATTTTCATTTATTTAGTGTAACGTAAAATTGAGTTTCTATACGTACTCAAGCCTCAGAACGTGGCTATCGGGCAGTGCGTCTGCGATCTTCCTTTGCAATTCTTTTAGCCTTTTGTACGCCATCGATGTTATCTTAGGCTCGTCTGGCTCCGGCTCCAACACATCTTTGAAAACTGCGATCATGCCTTTCGGGTGGACGCCGCTCGATAGTAATTCTGTAAAGATACGAAATTCAATTATTTGAAACGAACAGGGCAAATTAGCAATCCAATTTCAAAAGGTTTCGGTCTACTTGAATTTATTATGACTTTTAGTTTAAAAGTCAGTGAGCAGTGAAGTCTTAAAAGTATACAGAGTTACTGACCTAAAAGACTAACTTTTCAAATCACAATACTTTAGTCTTAATATTGAATAATAATACAAGCAATATAACTTTTATATCCCACCTAAAGCCAGTTCACATTGCAGTTCGACGGGACTTCGAATTAAGTTACTCAAATCGATATCCGTCCCTTCCGCAGCCAACACAAGTTGGTTAAAACTTCTTTGCACTTCAGTTAATGCGCGCCGATCTTCACCCCGCTCCAAGAGATTACTGAACCTTTGACAGAATGAGAACAAAAAGTAAGTTCAAGTTTGTTTCATAGAATATTAAAAAAAATATAAACTTTCTCGGTCTCTTACTCAAGTGCTCTTTAGTTTTACTAAATAGTTTGGGAAAACTAAGGCTACGTGCTGATTACAAGTACCTACATGGACTGATATTAGAAGCAATTAATCAAAAATTTAACTCGGTGATTGTTTCCTCTGACTCCCGAATGGAATTAAAATATTCTCATACACATATACATGCTTACATATTGATTATATGGCCACCTTTTACGTCCTTCTTTTAATACAATTAATATTAACTAACGAATTAAACTTATACCCTTTCCCGGTCTCTGCCTATCCCGGTTGGGAACGTTGAGGCTTGAATATACATACGTCTGTATATATAATTACAGTATATTTAGAATTAGGTCAACAACCTCCGAGCCCAACCTTAATTTCATTTTTTACAGTCACATCATCATAATATAACACCACAGTAAAATAGTAAAATGTGTAATTGGAATGGTTACCGCCCCGAAAATAAGTATGACATCACTCATGACCTGGTTAACTAACGTTGAAACTCTTTTCAAAACAAACAGCTTTTATATGTGTAGTTTTAATGGATTGAAGCATCGTATATGCTTAAGGTAATTCATATAATATTTTTATCATTTACAAAGGAATTAATATGTACTAATATTATTATTATTATTTAGTATCAACAAATTAAAGCAATAAACTTCAGTTAGGAAATCAACTATTATGAGCTTACGCTTAAAGAATTTATTTTAATTATATAATAATGGTTATGTTTTCGCAATTATTTCTACACTGAAAACGAGGGTTTAAAAGCGCAAAGATCTTCGAAATGTCAATCAACCTAATATTCTGAAATTTACGAGGATCTAAAACGTTTGTGTCTGAAAATGATTCAATTTACTTTAGCTCTAACTTAGGTCTTATCTATTTAGGCACGGAGTACATAAACCTTAAAGTCATGTCCTTCTATCCCTTTCGAGATTATTAAACTTCGGAGATACAATAGATTCTGACTATCCGGTAAAATAACTAAATGACTACCTTCGCTTCGATATACTTCTTGTTCCAAAATAAATTAATTAGCATAGTAGTGATAAATGTTATAACTTTCATTTGTAATTTTAGTTAATTTCTTACCATTTCGAGTCGCCATCCAATTGGTAGATGCCATTTTCATTGAGTCTGTATATTTCCTTGATGGTAGCTGATAGTTTCGAGTCGCCTTTTACGATTTCATCTAAGACTTGAGATTCAATTTCGGCTGGAAGGACCGGCTGATAATTTGACGGATCACCTCCAATAAGGCACTAAAAATAACATTTCTCCTTATTTTCGGACATAGTGATAGGACATAAATGAACACATTTATTCTATTTTCAAAATTAATTATCATTTTATGGCTACATCACATCCACATTGCTCCAGGATGCTTGCTAGTGTAGAGGATAATAAGTGTCTGTGTATTTATGTTCATGTTTTATGTAGATTTTTTTTTCTCCTGTTTTTGTTTTAAAGTACAATGATATCAAAAGTGTTCTTAATAGTCCTACAGGAGAACTTTTCTCGTATAAAAAACAATGTCAACTCTGCGCACGACGCTGATTTAAATTTTTCATAGTTTTATAATGTGATAATAAGTTGGCAAACTTTCAAAGTGGGTCAGAGCGAAGTTAACTCAAATATGAATATTTCCAATATCAGTTCCAGCTGTCAATTGATGTAGTAAGAATATCTGACCATCTCATCTTTGAACTGTACTTCGATATTTACCTATTAAAACCCGGGAGTATAATATAATGACCTATAAGTTAAATTTTCAAATATAGTCGTAATTTAACAGAGAATACCTACATACACTTTGCAAACATTCAATATTAAATGGCATCACAACGCTAAAATTAACATGGAGATTAATTTTATATGACGGTCTATCCACTGCAAAAGGGGTTTAATGACGTAAATGTCTTTTTATATGCAAACATATTCGTGTTACTCACCAAAAAGTATCCGGCTTTCGACTGTTTATTGCATGCCTTGATTTCTTCGAGATGGTGCCTCAAGAGGGTCGGATTGCATTCGTCGCCACCGTCCATTCCATAGTGCATGTCCACGAATTCGATCTAACAACAGAACGACGTCTATGATAATTATAGTTTTAAGAGATTCGCGATTTATACTCATGATTAATAACTAACGGGACTTATCGCGTAAGTTTTTATATAATAAAGTTACCTTTATAATTAAATAATTAAGGTAACTTAAGGGTAAAAATAAAGGTAACTTTATTATATAAAATCTTACACGATAAGTCCCGTTAGTGTATAAATGATCATGTGTATAAACCGCGAATCTCTTTTAACTATGTTTTAAATTATCCTTTTATTAAATAAAAAAAAATCATTTAATACTAACAACAAATCACTCTACCATTCCGAATGAAACTTTTAATCCAGTACATTGATTTACGGTTCTAATACAAGGTAGTTACTAGCAGTCTTAACATAGTTCAACAATCAATCTCCACACTCCGTCCAACATCGAATAGCTTTTCTAACCACAAAACCAACTTCGCACTTTAAAGCTCTTGAGCTCAAGTATTTGAAACTTTTCAAATAAATTTCCCCTGGAAGATGTAACCGACACTTAACGGTGATCTTTTACGTGTTTCGTACAGTTGGTAAACGAAACATATGACATAAATCAGTGGAAAGGATATTTATTTAATATACGAGTATGTATATAATAAATAAATTCAGTGTAGCTCAGTTGTTTTAGGGCTTGACTCTGCATCAGTAGGCTTGTTCAAATCCAGCTTGAGCATATACCTACCAATGGAAATGATGCTTAATGAATTTCTGTATACATTTTTGCGTTTCTCTATTGTTCAAATCCTGCTTGAGTGTATACCAATGGAAATGAAGGTTAATGAATTTCTATGTATATTTTTGCGTTTGTCTATGCTTATAATTACGTTAAAAATTACACTCTGTCACAAAGAGTAGCTTATATATAATGTGCAGTTTTATGAACGTTAGTTTATTCTAGTTCCAAGCTAACTTAGTAATATTAAAGTATTTCAAGTGTTTATATAGTAACTTATAATTGAATCCTTACCTCAATATAGCGATCGTCATACGTGGACTGCAACTCCGGACCCACCATCTCGAGGATCTGACGTCTCTCTTCTCGAAAGTCTAAACAAAATTTATTATGTTTATACACATGCCTAGCCCCGTGACAATTCGCTGCGTTTTCATCCGGCTTTTCTTAGGAGGGTACTCAGGGACTTGTGGCCTATGGAATCTATTGGGCGATGGGCGAACCAAATCGATACCATTGCTGAAAGTGACTAGTATGATAGCTTTGAAATGCTTGTCAAACCCGAAAGAGTATTTTCAGTTTGTTGATATTATACAAACTCTAATGAATACTCCATATGAATACAAACCGATAATTATTTAAAAGATGACAGAAAAATTTACGGCTACTTAAAAGACATGCACTCCTTTGTTCATAACATCTCAATATCAGTAAAAGAACCAGTATTAAGTTCGTTCGTGAGTCCTTACCATTGTAGACGGAGGCGACGAAGATCTTGACAGCCCTCGGCCCCGGCCACCTGTCGCTCTGCTCCGTGCGCCCCTCGAGAGCCTCCAGCACGAACGGCTCGGGCGCAGTCATCGCATCCCCGGATTCACACCAATGGCATCACTGACCTCGTTGTCTGGAACAATGTCATAAGGGCTTAAATGGAGTTAATAATAATAATAATAAACCTTTATTCACAAAAGCACACAATTGACACAAATAAATGACAAGAACATTTAACAAAAAAACTTAAAACTAACCTATCTTAAATTGTCAAATATGTGCCTGTGCGAAATGGACCCATCTCAGTGTATGGTTGAAGTGTGAAATGACACACAATCAACCCTGATATTCTGATATTTTAATAGTCTTCCTTCTTCCGTCTTCCCTGATATTCTAATAGTGTCATAGAATAACTATTAAAAAGTTAAATTAATATACTGAGGTGTTACATGTAAGATAGATATAAAATGGATAGCTGTTTAAGATTGTGGCTACAAATCTACGTAATCGCTTTTCGAGGAGACAATATTTGAATGCTGTGTTGTGGAAATATTTTGCACACAAATTGTTATACGAAATAAGGGCTGATGATGTAACATTAGTTTTTGTAAAATATTTTGTCAAGGTCAATCACTGGCAAATGTCAACAAACCGCTACTGGTAAACCAGTATTTATTCTTCGACGACGCGAAGAATATTACTGCAATTCAACCTATCCCATTAAGGTATTTTTTACTGATATATGTATATATATATGAGTCATATACGAGTAAAATTAATCCGCGATATCGTATAATACACAAATCTCTGATTTATCTGCGAAGGATAACTGAAGCATATTTTTTAGAATTGCACTCGATTCTTTTTACCTAAATGTACGAGTACATGCGCTATTATGAAAGCAGTTACCTACTTTTATATAGCTAGGAATAACTTTGTTTTGTTTGTAAATAACAAGCATTTATTATATGTATCGCCGTCAATTCTAATCCTTTCACACAACACTCGCCTCTTGTGTTAGAAACCGTATTATAAAAGTGAATTGTTCAAATTATATTCATATTTGCATCGAGAACGCAGCTGAAAGCGAGCATAAAAATGAAATAAAAAGCTGCATTATTCACAGGAGCTTTGATCAAGGGAACAACAGAAATATTAGAATCTAAATTTTCTCGTCATAAAATATCCTTTATGAGTCGTAAGGAAACTGCTTTGTTGCTCGCTTTGAATTGAAACTATTAAACGGCAAGCATAAAGGTTTGAGTCTGTGTGGAGTGTTATAAGTGATTTATACAATGCGCCCATTAATTTATTTCTGACTATAAAGGATGAATAACATTGTTTGAAGTGCAATTTGATTGGGACTATATTTTGTCATAATTGCCTTTAAGATGTACATATGTACATTTAAGATGTACATACATCGGGATAGGCAGAGACTAACGATCGCCATCTGAAACGATCCTGACAAATTTCCTTTGCTTCACTCACATACATTAATCCTCTCATACATGCTCTTCTGTTATTCACACTACGTACATCCGCTTTTAAGGTGTGTGGGCATTAATATGAAATTAGGTGACTCGAGAAGCCCGTTACCCAATACGTACTATTTATTCACTAAAATTTACTCCTCATACATGTAAAGGACTGGCTTTTAAGCATTCTATTTAACTCCTAGTTTAGTGTGAGATTTTATAATAATTCTAGAAGGGGGCAAGAAGATATTGTCTCTAGAATTGATTCACGCCGAAAAGGATCGTAGAATAATGTTAAGTATCCGTGTAAAGCCTCACGCAAACAGAAAGCGGCTTTAGGTTAACCAACTCAACCATCAAAACAAATATTACATAAATTTTGAAGCGCATTCCAAAAAAAGCGAATTTTACCTATAAGTCATAAAATATTTTATACATCGTACAAAAGTACGTGTTTTGTAAAAACAAATAAAGGTTTATTTTTCTCACCAATGCTAGATAGAGATGTCGAAACACAGATAACGCAGTTTATAATTACCGAGAACATTTCCAATGTTTACAAAAGATGTCTGTTTTGTTCAAACATAATGAGTATCACATGACTTTTACGACACATCAGCGAAAATAGCCTTGCTGTTTAAATAGCATCCTAACAAACTTGTCACGCATTGATTTACCTAAGGCGAGGAGCATGTCATCTTTTATTATTAGAGCCCTTTAAACAACAGCGATAAAGAGAATGGTAAATAAAATGGCTGTCGCCGTTAGAGAAGCGGTTTTCCTATAAAACCTCTCCAGCATTTTCATAGCTTGAATAAACTACTACCGGGGTAGAGGAGAATAATTTAAATATAAAATTGCAATGTACATTATGCAGCCTGGTGTACAGGAAGGTGCTGATTTAACTAGATTATAATAAATACCATACGCATTCACGACCGCACAACCCTTTCGAGGTACTCAGAAGTTGAGTGTACATCATTAACCGAGCATTGTTATGCTACTCTTATATGTATATATTTGAGAATAGTTAAATAGTTATTACCATGGTAGAGGTTCATATTTTCGAATGAAGCATTTGAGAGGCTAATCATGATAATAATTTTCATAAAGGTTAGGTACCAAAACATCTGTAATTCTTTTACTATTAATATTACTGATATAAATCATGCTACTAGCGTAAGAAACGTATGTTTATCTAACCAATAAGAAACCGAGAAATCCACACGCCCTTCACAAGCATAAACTGATTGAATGAGATGTTGCAACAACGGCAAACGTTTTACGACTTGTGCGTGCACACTCCCTATTTTTATTCTAGCGGGGTAGTCAGAAGCTTGAGTGCATGTTAGGTATGATAGACAGCACCCAACGTTATAGTTAGTGAGCCGCATCGCCGTATACAGGCACTGGATATTACGTATCCCGAGGGTTATGCAAGTTTACTCACGATGTTTTCCCTCACCGTTAGCGAACTGAAAATTATAAAAGTAAATGAAAATATTTTATTTCATTCAGTGTTACATGCCAGAGCTAGGATTGGATCCTAGGACCTCTAATAAGGTGTTTTTTTATTCAGATTCTTTTCTTTCCATTTTAGTTAGTAAGATCTAAATACATATTCAAATATGTATAGAATTATCTGAATTTTATTACTGAAGAATTAAACAAACAAAAACAAAAGACAAACGCGTTCACGACCATTAACCCTTGCGGGGTAGTCAGAGGTTCTGGTGTCCATCTCCGCAATTGTGAAGGTAGTAATTCTATGGCCACCTCGAACCCACATGTTGACCAGATATTCAGTAGTCAATGTGACAGGTGGTAAGCCATGTCGCCATTTACAAGCACTGACTATTACCAGTTCGGGGAAGAGGTAGGTTCCCTCACCGTAGTATTCGATGCATTACGTAAATGTATTTAAACATCATTTCCATTGGTACATGCTCAAATGGGATTTGTACCCACTGATACAGAATCAAGCCCGAAACAACTTAGCTACGTCGAATTAAATGAAGAATTATATTGAACACTTACTTGATATAACCTAGATAATACGAGGAAGATGTTTCTACTAACATTCTTCAACTCTGAAATAAGAAGATAGCCTCACACTGTTGCCAAAGGATTATTCAGTTCTAGCGATAAGATAAGATAAAATTGTGTGTGAGTTGAAATTGTATTTGAACATGATTAGATCGTGAGCGCATTAAAATACGAAAGTAACTAGTAAAATGTAATGAATTACTTAGTAATTTCAATTACTTTGTCTCTTGTAATAAAATTGACAAGAATATATAGTTACTCAAGATTCACGTTTTCTCACCATACGAATTGCAAAGTGGCGTTCTATTTTATTGTAATATTTATATACCAATTATAAGCCAAGCATGTTATTGTTATGTTTCTATATATCATAAGAATTCTGCCATTTTAACAACTTACATATTAGAAACAACTTAATATATTAAAACTCATCACCGACGACTCAATGAGTTTACAATGATTGACAAGCAACGGACAAATAACACGAAAATAGAACGCAATAGTAGATTGCCTTCTATTGCCTTTGGATTATCTCACCCTTGTACCGAGAATCCTATTTCTTTTTCCAAGAAAATGAAAAGGAGAGGCCTTTGTAAAATAACAATCATAAGTTACTTTACGTTTGTATCCTATTCTTTGAGGGGATACAATATACGTCCTGAGGGACAAAACAGGGACAAAATCGCTCTGTAAATTTATAGAGCGCAACATAAAAAAGGAGGAACAAAATCCTGTAATATTTATCGCTACATCTCTACTTACTTATGTTTTAATAGTATGAAAAGATATACTGCAAAAAATGACATGTCAAATCACTAATGTTCAAACATTCTTTCTGTCTCGATGCGTATTTGCATATTATTAGTATTTGCGTACCCAATTCAAAGAGATTATTTAAGAAATACTAGTGTCTATGTGTCTCAATATTTTCACCTCGAATCTCGATCCTTAATATTATAATAACACCGCAAGAAATATTATTCGTGAGGAATGTCTACGATACTCTACAAATTAATATTTATTTTAAAAACCAAGATTTCTCATTACAATATACCATTTTACATCAAATATATTCAGAGGGTGATAAAAGTACACACTGTTCTACCCAATGGGTCAAAGAACAAAACGCGGTCACCGCTGCGTTTGCTTAGGACCATTTCCCTAATCTCACCCTTATGAGAAGGTTCTCGTTTATTTTCTGAGAAAAAGTGAAAACGGGACCACCCTGGAAATTCAAGATAAGAAATGTTTTATTTCTTTCTACTAGGTTTTGTTTCTACGTAAAAGAGACAGTATAGAAAGAAATAATTACAAAAACCATTGAAGTACTATAATAGTTCATTTCAGTCCCGTGCTGCTATTAAACGTAAGAAAATGGTAATTAACTGCCCTTTTTCTCGGGATTTCGTGTGAGGTTATATATGTGTCACCGATGTTCCATATGAAAGCCAGTAGGTACAGTTTGGAAATATTATGACTCAAACATTATGTTCAATAGAAAAGTCAGTACAACTAAGAAATATTGTGTCTCCACCATTCTGACCAATCCGAAAGAGATTGAAAGCACGTGAATGTATAGCAAAAATAATATGATCATGGCATTATATAAAATCATATAATAAAAGGTAGTGTTTCACTTATAATTCTAGCTCATATACATCTAGTATTAGCTAATGCTTTCATGCACTGCATTTCAAAACTACACCATGTTATTTTTGCAGCTATGTTTGCGTGACTGCCTGACGTAAATTCATGGAACCATTATGTGGAAGGATATGTTAGTTACACCTCTTGGCTCGTAGGTCCAGTTTTCCATATCATAAAGGGTTTGAATATAAGGCGTAGAATAATATGCGATAGTAATATAGGCCCTTGTAAAAGGTTTTTGTGCTAAGTTTCTCTTGTTAGGTATATTGTACAGGATCTGTATAGAATTAAAACGTTTAAGGTATATTAGTCACTGAGAAACATGTTACGCGTGACATTGAAGGATAAAATTAAAAATAATGTGAAAAGGGATCATGCGGATGAATGATAGTAGATAGACATAAAGAATGTATGGGTGAAAGTGGGTGAAGTGGAAGGGTGGTTACGTAGGGGCCGGCCTAATAAGACATGTGACAGTCTGATAGAGTTCGTATTGAAAAAGGGTGACGTTACAAATACCTATAATCGCCGAGTGTGTATGAGTGTAATGAAGCGAAAGTGGTTTGTCAGGATCAGGAAAGACGGGGAGCCGTGATTTCTACCTACCCCTCTACACGTAATCAGGCGTAATGTGTATGTACATGTACATGATGTTAATGTTGTATTATTAACGGGTATTTAGCTATTTTGAATGTTGTACGTAATAACATACGCCTCATTACAGTAATCCCTTACAGAGTAGTTGCTCGTTAGTAACCACAATAAGCTTAGTTGAGCTTACCTGAGTTTCCTAGCTTTCCCGCTTATATTCTTTTAAATTTAAACTTCACCTGACTTTAGTTTTAATAAGGATTTTAATTGAGCATCGTGAGCGCTAATTAGTGCTAAGCTGAATAAAAGGTCATCTTTGTAACGAGCACTAAGCAACTAACAAGAACTTTCCCTATTAAAAGTTTCATTCTTTTATACTGTTCTTTCCTAGCCTTTTGTCTAAATTAATTAAAAATAAATAAATTTTACTGCGCAGATAATTTAAAATCAACAAAATGTAATAACGACGTGTTTGCTCTTGAAACATCAAATTAATTTGAACAATCAGTCGATTTGTAACAATGCCCATTTGTTTTGGTATTGCGATTGTTGTTTCGTTACAATTGTGTTACTTTTCATAATGGAACGATACGCTGAAATGTTTTCCTTAATGTTTCATTTTGAGAAAGTAGTTCATTAATGTTTTGACCATACACCAATCAACATTATGAATACAATTTTTTTTTCAGTGATTACCTAAATAATATTTATTTACTGAATCCGCAAGAATAAAAATAATATTTACAAACTTAAAACTAGTTAAAATAATATATATTTTTTTAAATCTCGTCATTTGTACATTATATACACATATTGGAATATGTGTATCTGTCGTTGATACTATAAGTTCGGGATTTATCAAACAGGTAGAGAAAACAAATATTGCCATAGTGGCCAAGGGGAAACATTTGCAATGCCTCTTATTATTTTATGCGGAACATCAATCACATGAATCTTCAGACGTTTTCCTTGTACTGTATTGACATAATATATAAGTGGAACGTTTTGTATTCAATGAATATCATTAAGTAGAGTACATGTAAGCATATTATATGTGTATTATTTAGATGATTTTTCCGATTAAGATCTAGTATAAGTAAATAATTTTGCAATAAAATTATCGGTTAACATACTTGACGAAATTACAAGAAATCTTATGGGATGCCATACAAAACACACCTACAATTAAAACTACAACAAAAAGTGTCTATCACACTCGTACAACGGACACAAAAAACATACACCCAACACCTGTAAAGGGTTTCATAATTACCATTGGCAGTTTGCAAACAGGTGTCCGTAAGCACTAACACAAAACACACTGTGAACTTACGTAGCACTGAAAACTATCACTAATTACACACTTATAAGGTACAGAACTTATTAGAAGGTATTTTTAATTCATTAACCCGTGAAAGACGCAGTGGAAAGCGGCCAGCGAGGCAACACAGGCTGTGCTGCAGCCGATTCGCGGAGGACTGAAGCGGCGTGCGGGGTGACTCATCCCGCCCTGGATTGTTGCGCCGACTCTTGCGGGCATCAGGCCTCTCCTGGAACCGCCGAGGGCTCTTAGAAACGAACTCTTCATGGAGAGGGCAATAATTATCCCACGTTGCTCCGATATAGGGTAAATATTAACCGCTAGGCTTCCGGGTTAAGGAAAATATAGTGTTACGTGTTTTTATTAGGTGGCTCAAATTGAGACAAAGTATAATTGAATAAATAATGTTTTGATACAGATTATGTTTTATTTCTATTTTTACAATAAATATATTTGTATGTTGACCTTTTATATTTATTTCAATATTATCATTTAATTGACAAGAAACTCAATGGATTTTCTGGCTTTTCTACTGAATTGTCAGCTAATGTGCAAGAAAAAGCGGCTAAACTAACATTGTTAATAAGAGGTTTTCTGTTTCAAAAACTTCAGGAAAGGTGCAGTCAAAGTGCTAATAAACTCTTCTCTTTACAGCCTGCTCGTTTCGAATGTTAAGCAGACATGCTTTCTAAAAGATGATGTTACTACTCAGCTTATCTCACGATCTAATTAGTTTTGAAAATGGAATACGTGTAGTCCATGCATGGAATATGAAAATTATGTAACGATGAAAAGCTAGTTATTATATGATTTTAAATTACTACAGTGTATTTTTATATCTATGATATTAAGAAGTATATTACATTCCTCGTAAATTTTGAAATTTTGGCCTTTTTAATTTTGAACAAACCATTTTGAATACGAAATACATTGAACAATAGTATTATTATAGATAAGTAATCTCTCCTAGTAATATTTTCAGTAGTCTTGTAATATTATCAGGGTGGCACCGATTGCCGAAAATGTAAAAGAGAGCCGAATGCGCTGGTATGGCCATATCCTCCGCCGGAATGGAGACCACCTGGTCCAGAAGGCCTTGGACATCGCAGACCGCCCGCGAGGTAGAGGAAGACCACCCGCCACCTGGTGGACAAACATGCATAAGAAGATAGTAATATTATAGTAGTCTTTTAGTAATATTATCTATATAATTATTAACGGTGAGGGAAAACATCGCGAGGAAACCTGCCTATCCCTCAGGATAGATAATAGTCAGTGCCTTTATACGGCGATACGGTTCACTACCTATCACGTTGGGTGCTGTCTATCTAGTGATACGCGGGCTTCGAATGACCCATACCTAACATGCCTTCGAAATTTCGGAGATGGGTATTTAAGCCTCTGATTACCCTGCCATAATAAAAAAGAGAGTGTGTATACACAAGTCGTGAAGCGTATGTATGTATGTATAATTATTTACCTATAAATGATCAATTTTGTTTACAAAAATTCCGTAGTATGATCATAATCTTCCACAGTTGGTACAATAATAAAATATTCAATTTCCTCAACAAAGGAAAATCGGACATTATGATAAAAAGTATTCAGAGATAAGCTTTGAGTTCTGCCTCGCTTTTGCTCAACGATGATAGATGGGAAGTGTTGTGAAAATTTCTCCTGATAACAAAGCCTCTTTAGGAGATAAATTAGAAGTCTGGTAACTTTGCGACGTGGCAATCCTTAACCCAAGTACTACCTTTGTTCTTAAATGAAACCAAGTAGTACCTTCATTTTTAAATGATTCAGTATTTTCGTAATCGATACATAAGAAAAGAATACATTAATTTATATTAGAACTCGTTAAAAAGTAATTTCGTATGAAAACAGGAAAAAGGGAGAAAGCTGATCAAATATACAACGATTTTCCTTATTATGTATTTATTACCTTGTGTTTTAATTATTTAAAGATGTAAATTGAATTAATTATTTTGGCATTAACATTTTTTATTCCATTTCATCGAAACATAAAACGTTCTGTAAAATATAACAAACAATGTATATTTTAATAGAAGAGTTACGGTTCTCATAACATTTTACACATACAGGATATTTCCAAGATTCAATACAAAATAAACACCTATCCATACAGAATGAATGTTTAAACTAACATATGACCACTGTGACAACAGAAAATTAAAATAAAGAATGATGATTATTAAGAAGACATTATGGAAATGAAATATATTTATCAATAAGTAGTAATTAAACTTACATTAAAACCTATCTAGCATAGCATATAAGAAGATTCTTATATAAATATTAAATAAGCAATGAAATTGAATTGAACCATTGAAAAAGAACGGTTTTAATGAGGTCCAATACCGAATAAGCATCTTCGTTGAACCCTATTACAGGCGGTCGTGTACAAGCACTCTATATGTGTGCAAAGTCCCTGTATCACAAGAACCCAACGAGAAGGGTTTGTGATCACTCGGCCGAACAAGCCATCGTTATTTCTATAAACAACTCGCCTGTAAAACTAAATATTAAAAGGGATGCTTACAAAGCTATGGCCACTGTTTTGGTTGACTTATTGAGAATTATAAGTGTATGGTGTTTTATGATTTAGTTTATCTTGTTTGTTATTAATATATAAACAAGACTAAATGCTTTCTATTCTTCATTGCAAAGATACTGTTAATATATATACATTCAGGTTCTTAAATCCTTTTCGGGGTGGACAGAACCTTGGGGACGATAACATTTTCTATGTCACTTTACAGCACGAATATAGGGATTGAGATGTTATATCCTTACACCAATGTTCTATATACATACACATATCACGCCCGATTCCCTGTAGAAGGGTAGGTAGAAATCATGGATCCCCGTCTGTCTCGATCCTGACAAACCACTTTCGCTTCATTGACAAATTAAAATATATATTATAATTGTATTCCATATTTTCCAACCTTACAATATATGTATAACAACCTGTCCGTTCTTTATAATTGAAAGTTTTCATTACAGTATTTTGTGTTAGAGAGAAAAACATGAAGACTGATTAAGGTTTACCCAAGAGCAACCTTAAGCAAGAATGACTAGTTGGAAGCGAGCAAGGAGTATTTACGCAACGGATTCTACGCTACGTGGGCTCCCGGTGTGTGAACATGGGGATTATCGACCCATACTCTATACGTGTATAAGGACGGAGAGTAAACTTCACGTACCTAAGCTTACGACAGTTGGTACGGAATATGTCAACTAATCAAATTATATTAAAAATACATTTACGAAATGCGTCCAATACTACGGTGAGGGAAAACATCGTGAGGAAACCTACCTGTTCCCCGAACAGGTAATAGTCAGTGCTTGTAAATGGTGACATGGCTTACCACCTGTCACATTGACTACTGACTATCTGGTCAACACGTGGGTTCGAGGTGACCATAAAATTACTACCTTCGCAATTGCGGAGATGGACACCTGCATGACTACCCCGCAAGGGTTAATGGTCGGGAACGCGTTTGTCTTTTGTCTATGTCAAGTTATAACTAGGGAAGAAATAGGCTTCTGTAATTGAAAACGTAGTGAGAAAACCCTTATGTCTTTTTAGATCGTAAAGTGCTATGGACTCACTCACTGGCTATCTGGAAAAACGAAGGCGCATTGAATGACCAAAAACCTCGACATTAAATAAATAACCTAACCTAACCACCTTCAGTTAGATAAATTTTATAGGGGTAGTAACTTATATAAAAATGCCAGTACTTATACCAATAAATTTATGTCCATTTTTGCTTCAATACTTATTAACGGCAGCTAGCAGAGAGAAAAATCTCGATTATTTTATAATTCTTCATAAAATAAAACGACGAAGAGCTGCTAGCTGTGCACAAGTGAGATTACTCGGCTCCCGACAGGGCCAATCGACGACTCCGATGGAAGCCTAAATTGAAACTGTTCGCTAGGATTAAACAATTTTCTTTGCGCCTTCAAATATTACCAGTCAAAATAAGAATGATTAAAAACTGACTTCTTCTATGATTGGATTAGTTGCATTACTTGAAAATAACCTTTGAAATACTAGGTGAAATTGTATTTCAAATGGACTATAAGCAATAGCCTTTACATCGATCCGCAGAATTCTGAATGTGCCTTTACAGAGATAAAGATAGACACAGACATGCCAATTTAAATTGAATATTTAATAATAATTGTTTATTCAGATATCAGTAACTTCACATACCTACATTAAATTTCATTCCAATCAAAGTCCAAAATTCGTAGTCACAGTTTCATTCATTCTGTTGAAATGGAATGATTCTTTCATCGCATCACCTTATATTATATTACCTATCTAACGTGCGTGTTGTCGGACTATTAAGGGACAATGCGGGTATAATACGGCCTATTTATATGAGCAAGGAGTAAAACGACGTATCATCGTCCATCATTCCAAATTGTATAAGCCTCCGCACTAACAGCAGCATTAAATAAATTGAATAACCGCGTTAGTGCTCTACCGCTTTCGATAAAACTTTCTATTACAAGATATGAAAGGAAATTAAGTCTACACTTATATTAAACATACATAGACGAGCTTTTCGTGGTATATTATGTTCTTGTTGAATAATGTCGTCATGGAGATTTTACATACAATATGACTGGCTGTCTTGCTGAAGTCACTGAACATTGATGGACTAGCAACTTATTACTAATATTTAATAATAATAACAAAATAAGTATACAATATTAATAGTAATTAGTATTAATAACAACATATACTTAAAATATTGTTATACTACAAATTACAGAATAAGAATTCTGCCCTTGATCAACATATGAAAAGACTAATAAAAAATGATTTTATGAAGTTACCTTATTCGAAGAGACTAATTTATATACAACAGATACGCATAACAGTCAGTAGTGATCACTGCGGTTATTAAACAGAGAAGCTTTGGATTTAATTCCTTTGCCTCAAATTACATAAAATGACCGTCCATACATAAAATGAGCAATGTCACAATCTACCTTACTTCTTGATATGGCTTAAAGACGACTCAGGGATATGTAGCTAATTATTATTTCGTACCAATAAGTAAGTAACAATAAAGTCCCTAATAGTATAATTAAACAACAGCTCAAGTAATTCACTATAAGATTTATTTATATGACATTACTTGGCGTCACGTTTATTATTTAACCTTTTAAGGCACACGGCACATACTCGAACTATTTACAAAACATGTTACCTAAGCCTTACACATACAAAGCGCATATAATAAACCAACCCTACAACAGAGCAAATTGAGAGCATGTAATGTTAGTATTCAGTGATCACTGAAACAGTATATACGGACGTTGTGCCAACAGGGATTTTCATACGTACCTCATGCTACATGCAAACTCACGCTTATGTAGTCTTATTCAATTAAATCGTGTGTTTCAATGTATGCGAAAGCACGTCTACCAACTGACGTGGATGTCACGTTTCATTTAAGCGTGCATGGTCCTGTAATAAGATGATGCTCAAAGGATGTCATACTGGAAACAGGTGACTTTAGAAGTACATACTTATAACCAAAAAATATGTATGTTTAGGTGTATGATTGTCAATGAAGTGAAGTAGTTTGACAGGATACTAAAAATGGTAATGTAGGATCTTCGCTTACCGCTGTATAGAGATACAAACGTGACGTTGGTGAATTTAAGACAATAATACACTAAACTAATGTTATGACCGTAAGTGATATCAGAGTACTCGGAAGCTTGAGTAACAAATTGGTTTCACTTGGATCAACTTTCATCACTTCCAGAGCTTTTTACATGAATATTTATTTTTTATTTACACTTGAACCTTTTCAAACAATATAAAAAAATTAAATATGAGGCACTGTGCCTTTCCGTAGACCTCGCGACAGTTAACCCTTTCGGGGTAGTCAGCGGTTAAGTGTGACTCATTATGATAGTCATTGGCAGCTCAAAACCCAATTTTTATTTGACAACCAGTATGTAACTAGCCGGTGGTAAAACATGCTACCGTTTACAATTACTGACTGCTACCTATTTTGAAAATGACTAGTTTTATCACGATGTTTTCACTAACCAAAACCAAACCTTACTTTGTCTATCTGAGATAATATAATGTAGGTACGTATATTAATAGGTAATCTTACTTGCGTATAATTTAGTCGTTAAGAGGTTATTGCTGAATTCATTACAGGTATACGACGACCGTGGTTGGTCTGTATCAAAATGGAAGCAAGTAATAACCTTATACTCAGATTTATAGCATTATGGCAGGACGATATTAACATTTTTTAGGTTGAAATTAGTTAACAAAATTTGTCTTACAATATTTTATTAGAAAATATTAATATTATATTACAAATGAGACTAATTTTAGATACTCGTAAACATTGACTATATATATCCTAAAATATATTACAAACAGAAATTTATTGAATTGTAAAGTATAATCAGCTTACTGAACCATGGATACATTTATGCTTGATGAAAATAGTAATTACTCACATATTGGGAACAGTTAACACAATTGTAATATATATCAAATAATTATGTAGAAAAAATACCTATACACTAATTTACTTTTAATTGGCAACAAATGCTTTGTTTAAGAAATAGTTTTGATTGAACTGTTTTGCTTTTTAAGACTTATCTTGTACACTACATTTGTTATTTGTTTTCGCGTCTCCGCATTTCCAAATAGCCAAAACGAGATGGCAAGCGGGCACTGATACAATGTCATAAGATTCAACGTCACAAACAAAGCTTCGAATATCTTACTCACTTCATGCCTTAATCTCATTAGCACAATGTAAACGATATTGTAGCAATCATGTAACAACTGCTGCACACAAAATACGTAAATAAGCACTATCATCACAATTATTATTTTCCTGTTATTTTCAATCCTGGTCTTGTTGTGCTTCAACACGGAACGTAGAATAGATAACAGTATCACAGCATTCATAATAACTAGGGGCCATTTTATGAAAATAAAATAAAGTAAAAGTAAATCACTGAGTTTCACTTTGTATGAAGTTAGAGTTAGTAAGGTTATTAAAATTGCCGGTATGGTCCAAGTTACTACAGACGTTTTCAGTAAGCGATGACGATCGTGAACGTAGAAGACCTTAACGAGGCTCACATGCATTTGTTTACTAAACACAAACATCCAGTACACTAGAACCAATTCGGTGTATAACAAAGTGAAGAAATCGTAGCTTGCTAATCTTGGTTCCGTTGGAGGACCGTACAATTTTCGCACATCAAAGACATATCGTGACAAGGAGTATAGGAATCTTGCAAACATCAATTGAATTAGCAGCTGGTTCTTGAAGCTTCTCCTCCACTGTTTCACGAACGCTGCAGTCATAATCAACAAAACCAGGGCGACACATGACAACCACAATCCAATCGAACTGATTACCAATGTCAGTACAGTGAGCTTAGAATTTTCTTCGTGCTGGTAAATTGTGTTGCCGCCAAACGTCACATTCCCTGGCAATCGGAGCTCGAAATCAAAATGCTTCTGCAGGAAAAATATGACATTTGTTGCCAATGTCGATATAAAGTTTTCCATTGCTTGGTATTCATACCAGTTTCCATGAGATTCTTCCATTCTGATGAGTAAGAGTTACTTCTCCACTCATCTTGACAATTTTATACATTGTAGTCACTTTTTTCATCAGGCACTGGTTTCGGAGCACCACTGGTTGTTATTGAATGCTTCTGTTGCCAGATTCGAAACATGCTTATCGTTATTATTATAAAGATTAGATACTGTTGCCGATTACTCGCAGATTACCAATTAATACACCAAAAACACTTTAGAAAATGTTATTACACCGGCGGTGAAATCATAGGAAATAGTTTATAAGAACATCATTAATCTCTATTTATATGAGAGTGTGACTGGCAATAAAATATGCACTTACTTATGTTAGTATTTACAGGTACCTTGGAATGGTTCAAATTATTCCTTCAGACGCAATCCAAGTGATAAGAAGCAAAGATAAGTGCCTGAGGCGATTTAATGAGCATTTCTCGGAAACGTTTAGTGCTTGCCATGTGTAAAATAAATTCTAGGATTACATGCAAATTGTAGGTAACAATAATAAAATACTTTTTAAATTAATTAAATCAATATAATGATTACTAAGAAGTTTTACGTCTGTCGTAGAACCGACGACCGCTGGAGTAAAGCGGTTCTTGAGTGGAGGCCACGTCTCGGCAAACGTAGTGTAGGACGCCCCCCTGCTAGGTGGACCGATGACCTCAAGAAGGTTGCTGGTGGTGGCTGGATGAGGGCCACGAAAGATCGTCTTTTGTGGCGTACCCTTGGGAAGGACTACGTCCAGCAGTGGACTATTACAGGCTGATTGATTGGTTGATTGAAGAAGTTTTACCTACATGCTATCATGAATTATTTAATAGTTAATAATTTCGGAGTAGTTAGAAGTGGAGTGTTCATAATCGAATGAGCATTAGGATGGCTCTTGAAGACAATAATTAAGCTCTTTACCGGCGAATTAGTATCTAACATTACAGGTAGGTAACAGGACATCTTATATGAGATCGAGATATAGACAAATTTCGTCATGATGTTTTCCACCACCGTAATAGGTATAACGATAGTATTGGTTATAATTACAATCGCAATTTGAAAAATTGGTTCGTACATTAATAATGAGAAACTTTTCATACTAAAGCCTTCGAGGAAGTATCCAATTTGACCCTTCTTATGTTTAGTATCCTGTGGAACATTCACGTGACCCAAGTTACAGGAAAAATGTCAATCTCCAAATGCATTGTATAAAATATGTTGAATACGCGGAAAAGTTATTTTAGTTTTCTTGTATAATAATACCCTTTCGAGATGATGAGAACTGAAGAGACGATAATATTTCGTTGGTCACTTTATAGCTTGAATATTGGGGTTATTATGTTATATGGAACATCGGTGACAGGTTGCTAATCCACCGTCCAATAACTTTTATTGACCCCTAGTTCATTAGTCCGCTCTATGAACTTGCTAGGAAGGAAGACCAGTAGCTAGTTAATATTCTTTTTCGTCCCAGACTAGCACGGGAACTCATGTTAACACTAATGAATATGTCAAATATGATTGAGAAGTATTAAGCCCCAACTTTATACAACGAATAACAGATACGATACAAAATACCAAAGAAACAAGAAAGTTTCCGCACGTTTTCATAAACGACTCGACATTAATTGGCAACATTAATCTGCAGCGTGTACAAAGTTCTGTTGAACTTGTAATTAGATTTGTTGTCCCTGTACGTATCAAGTTAGAGCATAGTTCTGAAACTAAACATAAACCTATGATATGTGGAAGGATCATGTACAAATTAAACAACAAACATACGTATTAACATAACATACGCTTCGCTACCTATGTATAGACACTCCCTTTTTAATGTGGTGGGATATTCAGAGGCTTGAGTGCTCATCTCCGTAATTGAAGCATGTTAGGGTTGAGCCACTCAGTTTTCTCTCACCTATCACCACATCTATTCTTCAAAAAATATGAATTATAGCTGGGGATAAATATTTGTTTTCTATTTTTCCCATAAACATGTAGATAAGTGCGTACGTATATACACACAAATTTGCTGGGCTGCTTACTTTAAATGGTGAATACCTGGTTAACATGAGGGCTGAAGTTGCTATAAAATCACTAAGACCACCGTTTTGGACAAGGAACCTCTGATACTTCGCAAGGCTTAAGAATCATGAAGATATATATATATATATATTATTTATTTATATATTTTATTTTATTTATATATATATATTTTATTATTTCGATGTTATATTAAGCTTAGCAACAGTCCGTCATTCTTAAATCATAAGTTGATGGAAAACTTGGTGTTTGCTTCTTTTGTTTTGTTGAATATTTCGAGATACAATTAGGTATATCGTATAAATAACATGTACTCGCCCCTTAGCTAAGTTTTCCAGGCCCTTACTGGCCTATTTCAAGATGCTAGAAAAAACGAAAGCTACTTTATATATTCGTATACTATCAAATTATATATACACCTATGTTTGTACATACACATATATGTATGTATCCATTAAACAAAAGTTAGCAAGTTCCATTACTGCAAACGCGAGTGAGCTTAACACAGATAACTTTCTGAGAGGCACACAACACCTATCACATCAACATGCTGCGGAATGGTTTGTTTCACTCCGCATGTACTAGTTCTTGTACAAACTAGAGGTGCAACTTTGTAATAGATATATTTGTATAAGTATATAATATATACAAATCCTATATCAACAATTAGATTAATAGCACGAAAATTATTGCATATTTAGGCTCTTGTACGGAGTTTACTTAAAAAATTTAGCAACGTTGGTAATTATGACAAGCTTATCATCCAGTAACGTAAGCTATGAAATACGTCCAAGACTTTTTAACGATAAAAATATTAAAAATTAGCATGAGAAGTACATAATTTTGAACTTTGTTCATGAAATTATTAAAGTAAATACATAAATATATTAGAGGAAATTAATCTAATCGTACATTAATTAATCCCCTGTACACATTGTATAAGACAGACACGCGTAAGCCGATCATAAACGTATTATTTTTTCATAAACGAGATGAGCGCCCTGTCTAATGGAATTATGTCAGGTTGATTTATGCAAAGGATTTATTTTTCGACATGGGCGACAGATTCATCTGGGGATTTCATTGTGCATAGAATGTCGCGGGCGTGTATGGAACGAAAATAGAATGCTACTACATAGGTATTACATAGTACATTTAACGCATAAGTAAAAGGTGGCATACTGAAAAATTGTAAAATTATAATTGCTTACAGCTACCAGGTTTTAATTGTGCTGTATGCTGTATTCAGCAACATGTTGATTCCTTTTTGGTTCCACACAGATAAAGCACATCTATGAGATTGAATTATGTGTGTTTCTGTCACCATATAAATATTTTACATTCTTTAAATAGTTGTCAGCGAAGGTGTATAAGCGTTAATTGTAAAGGTATATAAATTTGTAAAGAACCATTGTTGTTTGAACTACCTATAATCTAGGTAAAACTGGAAGATTTGTTATCTCAATTGAAAACCTGGAGCGAGCGAGCCTTTTGTTTTGGCTATGACATCAATTCAATGGCAATCAAGGTACAGATGAGCAGAGAAATCGAAAGATCCATTGTTAGGTTTGAAATTAATCGTGATATCTTCTCCTTCTTTACAAACATACTACATATAAATCGTAGGTCCTTTTCAGGATATACATTATTATGATTTCAAGAAACAGTTGCTAAGGTAATGTTAATGTTTAAAGGTGTACCCTTTATCCCTATAATGTTCACATTAGTCTTTTTTCTTATAAAATAACTTCACCGTAGTAGTGTAGCAGTCGTAATATTAAACTTAGTAAAATGTTACTTTGTACGATTATATTGTAGCACTTTTGATATATGATTAGTACATATGTACACAATGTACTTACGTCCTTAATTCCTTTCCCGAACATCAAAGAGTTAATATCTTTGCGGTAAAATTTAGTATAATTACGGGGTTGAATTGGTATTTATATGAAATACAAAGTAAATTAATTTTACCTATTTATAGACTCATATTTGTATAATCTTCTAAACACTTTATCTACCCCTGTGGGAGCAATGAGTGTGTACATTTGTACGTAGAATGAATGAGTGGAAATCCAGCGTGGTGCGCTCGACTAACTTCAATACTTGACAGGTAAAAGGCAACGTCAGATACACTCTGCGAATTCTCCCGCAGTTTGCCACGATCAATAATGGTGTAAACTTGAATCCAACACATTATAACTCGACGCTGCATGTAATAAACTAGGAGTAATTTGTTCAACCCTACCCCACTGAAAACAGTAATAAGGACCTGTGTTTATTATAGAATATGAACATGATATCTTTAAAGGATAGGTATATGTTTATGCGTTTAGTTTTATGCACTATAATATTCTGAACTTGGAAGTTTGATTAAAGTACACGAAAGAGTTGTGTTTCAGGTTCATAAACTTAATTTATAGAATTATATTAACTAATCCATTCTCAAGTTATAACCAGAATTTTACATACATACGTTTCACGAATTGTGTATACACACTCCCTTTTTTATTATGGCGGGGTAGTCAGAGACTTAAAGCCTATCTCCGAAATTTCGAAGTCATGTTAGGTATGGGTTATTCGAAGCCTACGCGGGCACTACCGTATCGCCGTATATAGGCACTGACTATTACCTATCCGGAGAATAGGCAGCTTTCCTCACGATGTTTTCCCTCACCGTTAGCGACTGTAAATTATGTACGTAAATGAAAAACACATATTTAAATTTCATTCATTGGTACATGCCAGAGTCGGGATTCGAACCTAGGACCTTTCTCATACGAAGTCCGAGGTCTTACCCACGGGGCTACAGCCGCTAATAATTATAATTTTAGTTATATAGATCTCTAGGTGATCAATTTAAGAGTATAATAGTAGACTGAACTCGTTCGAAATCAGTTCATTGATACTCAAAATTCATTATTGCACAGAATGGGGTGTAAAGTATTTTATAATAAGGTCAAAGTCATTAATGCTTACGTTACTTACGACGTGACGACCTCCGTGGCGCGATCGGTTAGACGCCAGAACGCTAATCGTGAGGTCCCGGGTTCGATTCCCGGTGGAGGCAGAGTTAAGAACTACGCTTTTCTTCTGCTACCCAGTCTGGTAGTGATTATAAATGCTATATATGTATTTATCTATATATAATAAGTATATATTTCTTAAATATACGTTGACTAGTACCCTTAACACCAGTCATAAATGTACTTACCAAGGGGCTAGTTCAATTGGTGTAATGATTTCCAAATAATATTATTATTACTAGAATTATAAATAATCATTTAAGCTATACTATTTCATATTTGACTCCTAAGTCTACACATACGCAAAGTTAAGAAAACATATTCGCTTGCGCTTTGCAAATAAATAGGCAATTTCAGAAGTGAGGTTCATTTAATGACTTCATCACTGACGTAACCATTTTCCTCTCTTGTTTCTTCGCTTTGTCTTTCTTCGATTTCCCTCAGTCGTCTGACCTCTTCCAATTCCTTATCAATTGCCTGACCTGTATAAGTTTGAAGTAGTTAGTATTGTGATATATACTAGAAACTATTTAAATACAGCGCGCATTTAGAAAAGGGTCTGGATATTAGACGAGTCATTCACAAACTTTTAATATGTCAATTTGTAACTGTTTATAAAACGTCAAATTTAGCGCGAAAACAATGTGCGAGGAAAGCGATTTATAACGAGACAAGCACCCTAACGGGTCGATAAAACACGATAGCACAGAAACTGACTATGCACGTTTTTAGACAATATTTTCTAAAATGCAATACCTACTCGAAAGATGGCAGCAAACAGATCGTGATCATTTTTAAAAACTGGGTCTCACTATCGTTCTATTCGTTTATGGAAATATTTGCTCCAATAAATAGAGCATCTTTTTGTATCAGGGGTAGAATAAACAATTATATTTTTTAGCAATAAAAGTTATTATATGTTAACTTACGAATCTTTTTCACGAATAGTTGCATGAGCACACTCGGAGACTTCTTAAAACGCTTTCTCTTCACTCCATGGGGGCACTGTAACAATAGTATATAACTTTATAACTCCTCCGCTAGTATAATTATGTAGTATCAGGGCCATTACTCCACTAATTCATTTTAGCCACAATATTACTTCAGTATCGATACTGTGGCACTTCAGTGGCCGTAATTTGACACTTTTCGCACTCCACTAACAAATTTTGGCCACAGAGGCCCTATCGAACTACATCTGAAGTACTTCTGCGTCTGACGTACAAAAGTTACTCCACTAATCAAACGTGCCTCAATATTAGTTCAATAGCCTTCATTTTGGTACTCCACTATTGACATTTCTATACTAGATTGGCCACTGAAGTGCCACTGAAGCACCACTGACTCGCTATTGAGATACAACTGTGGCTGTCAAAATATTAGCAGAGTGCCACTTTTACAGCCGAGACGCAGAAGTAACGCAGTAGCTACGCAGTTGTGTGGCTGTCAAAGTTAATTAGTGGAGTAAGGGCCCTGAATCATGATGATATTAATATATAATTTTTGGGACTGGCTGTTAGCCCAACGTATAACGAGGGAAGACGTGCTTAAGATCGTCAATGTGAATGGCAGCAGATAGCAGCGTTACTCTCCAAATTAGATACTATGAACTCTAGCCTTGATTGATTAATTACTATAACTAATAAAAAATATTCGGAGATTAAATTTTTTCATGAATTTTCGGAAGAGAATTTTACAAACCTTGCCAACTTTTTTTCGTACAATATAAAAAAAGAAAATATATTTCAATAGCTATTAACAATTAAAATTAGAATGTAAATTCAAGACATCTGAACATCATGATTTCCATCAACATACAGATAGTACCTAAATAACACAACAGTTTGGACACTACAAAATAATGTAAAAAAAGTAAAACCATATGATTAAATAATAAAACCATTATACCTATTCAAATTCGGTGTTATAATGTATCTATTATAGACCACATACCTTATCTTGACACCTGCGCACACTCACAACATTGTTATCAGTCATAGCGAAATCTCGATCTATACTCATCCATTGCTAACATAGAACTGGCGGGATCGGGAAGCGTGTGAACTATAAGGAACTGAGTACGCTTTAATTTTTTTCTGATTCAGGAATGCTTAGAAGCTTTTGTCCAAGGCGCGTCAAAGGTTTTTTGCATCGAAGCAATATTAATATGGCGCCGAAAGTGCACGTTTTGGTTGGTGCATTGTTTCCTGAGACATAATATTTCGAGCGACGTTCTTGTTGCAAAGTACATATTTATTTTAATTGAAGACGTACTACATACTATTGTTTTTTTTGCAATTCAAGTTGTTCATTGTTCTAATTAAAATATTATTAGTAATGATCTTAATAAACCAGACCTTAAAATCAGCCCTCCGGGCAGAATGATAGAGACTAATTATATCCTTTATCTTACGAGACTCCATCAATGTATTATTCAAATGTGCCTAATTAAAACATAGGAAATAAATTCCAGAATATTACAAATATCCTAAATATTACATCAAAAAATCTTTAATAGCTTTATAACCCGTCGCACAATAATTACAAAAATTCCTATATCTCTTATTTACTTTCCAAAAGTCTGCCGATTACATTCTACTCAAGTTGCAGGAGATGTAGAACATAATTAACTATCATCACAAAAAGTGAACAATTAACGAATGAATGAGCAAAGCTAGAGATGCAAGCTGTGTCTTCTCGCTACCCTTTCAACTTGAAAAAAGAAAACAGACAACAATGCACAAACGCATGTGAAGCCTTCAAGGCGCATAGTTGCCTGTTTGTACAACGTCGCACATTTAGCGGACATAACTACACTTTTCGATGCTTAAAGTTATAGTGTAATGTACTATTTTTAAGTGTAGCCAAATGGGAAAGATCTCCGACTTCTTATTAGAGGTTCTTGGTTCGAATCCGAGCTGAAACAACTGGAAATTTAAATTACATACATGAACCAACGAATAAATTTGAAGAGCAAGTGTGTTTTTAAATTACATAATATTCATCGATAAAAATATCTAAAACTCTCGGATAGGTAAAAAGTGCTCAATGGTGCAAGCTCAGTTGTTGGGGGTATGACTCAGTGGGTACAGGGATCGAATCCCACTTGAGCATGTACCAATGGAAATGACGTATCATGAATTTCTATGTACATTTTCGTAATAAAAATACATTTACGAAATGAGTCGAATACTACGGTGAGGAAAAACATCGTGAGGAATACCTACCTGTTCCCCGAATACTAACCGGTTAGTGCTTGTAAATAGCAACATGGCTTATACCACCTGTCACATTGAATACTAACTATCTGGTCAACACAACACGAGATGGCCATAGAATTACTACCTTCGCAATTGCGGAGATGGACACCTGAACCTCTGACTACCCCGTAAGCGTTAGTGAACGCGTTTGTCTTCTTTTTTGTCTTTGGTTCACTTCATATCACGTTAGGTGATGTCTATCTAATGAAATGCGGGCTTTGAGTTGCCAACATAGCTTCCAAATTTCGGAGATGGGCACTCAAGTCTCTCAATACCGCCACCACAATAAAATGGAGTGTATACACTCAAGTTGTGAAGCGTATGTATTTTACGTTTTTTATTTTTACGTATGTAATTTATTAAAAGAGATAAAATTATAGTTTTATATATTTACAATCAGTAATAGATTATTATGTAATAATTTGATTATTAGTAATTAAAAAGTGCATGATAAAAAACCGTGCTAGCTCGGATCTAAAATTAATGTTAACTAGCTGCCGTTCTTCCTAGCATCTCGTAGGAAGCGACTAAAGGACTAGGGGTAAACGGTCTGTATTGGACGATGGGGTTGCATACAATATTCGTCCTAAAAAGTAACAATATAGTGTGTTTGAGGTTCTAGGCAACTCAAAAAGATGTTACCTGCTACTTCCGAATATACTATACACAACGATTAACTATTATTATGGTACCTTCATTCATAAACTTACATCTTTGATTCCATCAACTGAAGTAATTATAAAAAAATATTGTTATTGTCAAGGTATATGCTAACATATTATGTGTAATAAATAATGATTTAAATAATTAAATAAAAACAACCTTTATGTCAGTGAGTATGTATGTATGTAATTAATGATTATCATGTGAATATATAAGCAGGATTTAAAGAGAAAAGTAAATATATCACATAAGAAGCTTTTAATTCAATAATTAAAACAAACACAGCGATTACAAATATTTTACATGTCTCACAGACCATATGATACAAAACACATTCAATACAAAATACATATCAATATAAAAATAATAATAAAATTAAGTCCTGAAAATGAACTTCACATTGAATTAAAACGAAATTAAAGTAATTTATATTCAATTAGCTTAATTTTGAAGAATCAGTTCGATTTTAGAATACTTAGTTTGTTATTATTTAGTCAAAAAATAATTCAGGAGAAAATTAAATTATACTTAAATCTATTTCTTACTAATTCGAGTTTCAAAACGTGCATCACAAAATACATTTATCACATATGTTGAGCATTTGTACACATTACATAAAACAATACTGTTATTCACTCAATCACAACTACGCATATAAAATAAGAAGGACTAACAAGATTATTTATCCTGTCCGGGGTAATCAGAAATACGGTTATCTATCTCAACTTGCCTGCGAGTGTTTTATACTCAAATGGAACAAAGAGATTTAATCAGAGATACAGATTTCTTCCAGAGAATGCTCTATAATCACACGATTTATCAAATATCACCCGCAATTTATCAAATAGTCTCGATTAACATTTCACTTGAGCATTAATTTATTAAAACTTTCATCATAAATTCACTCATAATATCAAATGAAACGCACATAAAACATTTGCGCAAACGCAAAAGACATTTCGATGGAGGCGGAGTAATCTTGCTTGTACGGCAGTCAAGTTCAGTGAACTCGTTACCAAGGCCATTGCAAGATTTTCGTACCGTATGGTAACAAAAGTAATGTTTGTTTTTATTTAAAAAAAGCGATAAGATCCGTTTTCTTATATAATGTCACACAAAGCTAACTAAAGAGATCATCTTTCTTTACCGAACTTAAAACAGCAGTCTTTGAATTCTTTACACAATGTCTAATAACTAATACTAAAATGATACTAAACAATTACAATACTGAAATAGTTTGTATGGTCAATTTCATATTTTTTACATCCTAGTTACGCAGTTACTCAATGAAGTTATTTTTTTTAAAAACAAAATGTTTTTTGAATTTCACATTTCCTCAATTATGATCATGATTTTAATCCATTCAGATCAGGAAGGAATTTTATACCAAATCCAACTAGCATTATCATATTGACGTCATTGATTTATGTTATAGTGATCCAAAATCCCATCGTATTAAATAAGCAGGTGGGAAACCCGGGGAATACCTTCTGGCTAGAACTTGATATGTTTGTCCCATTCTAAAATACGATTTCACAGAGGATTTGAGAGAAGAAAATTGTTCCATTTCCACTGTAGATGGCGGTACATATTTATTAAAAGTCGTA
Organism: Leucoptera coffeella; assembly: GCA_030578115.1. NCBI lineage: Eukaryota > Metazoa > Arthropoda > Insecta > Lepidoptera > Lyonetiidae > Leucoptera > Leucoptera coffeella. The sequence goes on from JAMBLF010000407.1 coordinate 165,953, forward strand.
TTGAGCTCCAATCTGTTAATTGTACTTTTGCTTGGCATATCAAATAGACTCCCAGCAATTATAGTCCTGCGTGCATTTTCATAATAGTTCTTTTCTTGACGTTGTCTCAACATTCTCCCCTTAAGTTTAGCATTCCTGTTATTGAAGAGGTTTTTTCCTACAGCGGCATTCTTGTTAAATGATTCCTTAGGTACATTGTTTATCTGAAACAAGAAAAAGGGTCAGAATGCAGGATATTGTTATCCCATTTTACTTTACATATCGATAAGATACAATGACTGATGATGATGAATTGTAATTAACTTAATGTTTCATTTCTATTTACGTTACAATTAAAGTCTCAAAAAGAAAATGAACTTAATTTTGGTGAGATAATGACAATGATGAATGAATGATAATGAAATCACAGCAACAAAATAAATAAGATCTTTTCCAGAGATCTACTGACCTCTGCTAAGCAGTCTCGTTTTTCTTCAAAATAACACAGTTTGTCATCTTTATCTGTTTCCAATGTTGTAGATGCAATCTGTAAAACATAAATAAATAATTAAACTCAACTTTGATCAGACTTCTTTATATTTACTTGTAAATAGGAATTTGACAATAATTAGTATCAACAAAACAATTTGGTGTTAACACTCGTACCTCTATTCATACACATCACACCCGTTTCACTAGAGAGGGGTCAGCAAACGAGTTAATTCGGAGATTATTACAACAGTGCAGGTGTAAGAAATATTACAGCTGAACTCGCTTTTAAAGTTACCTGTACCTACAGACTACTACAGTCTGAAGATTATTGTTAACAGTAGTTACTCACTTTAAGTAAAGGTGAATGTTCCTGTTGCCTGTGACAGTTTTCAGATGCTTTGACCCTGCAAATGCCATCTTCCGTCACCTTAGCTTTGGTTTCGATTGATGTTTCCCAATCAGTACACCTTTTACAATTCCATGATTGACCTGAAAAACATTAGTATCATATCAATCAATTGGCCTGTAATAGTCCACTGCTGGAGATAAGCCTCCCCAAGGGTATGCCACTATCAACAATCTTCTGCAGGTAATTAGTCCATCTGCCAGAGGAGTGTCCTAAACTATGTTTACTGCTTACATGACATATAATGGTAACAAAATATTTTATAAATCATAATGTTCTTGTTTGTCCTGATTTCATATTATCAAATTAGACTTAAACAAAATTTATTGCACTTGAAAAAAAAGGACAATTATTAGTTAGTAAAGCTCTGTTTCAATTGTTTTTAAAATGTATCGCCAAATTCGTTAACCTTTGGAAATAAAAGCTTACTTTTTCTTAATGAGTGATGATTGGAGTTATTAATAAATAAATGAAGTATGCACTAACCAGAATTCCATAGATCAATGATGGGTGGGTTATGACACTTAGCATGATATCCTCTACCACAAATGCTGCATGAAACCACGCTATAGATAGATCTAGTGACTGGTGCTGAATCCTCCTTTCGTTTGCAAACCACACACATGATGCTTTTATTGAGGATAGTGGGTGCTCTGAGTAATTTTAAGGTGGAAAGAGGCTCCCAAGTATGTGTACCATCACCAAACTTAACCAGGCATTGTGCTGTGCTATCTACGTCTAATTCAGGTCCTTCATTGTTGCCTATTTCCACTATGGTACCTGTTTATGAATGTGAGTTAGTTGATAATTTTGTATTGTACTGTTTTATTGATAAGTTCTCTACAAAAATTTATTCACAAAAGTTTTGATGAAAATTAAGCATATGAAATCCAAAATTTAGTGAGAATCTACATAAGATGATTTATATTCTTTTGATTATGTAGTAACAGTAGAAAGACACTAAAAACTAAGAAATGGAATCATAAATATTTTAATAAAGTGATAATATGAGTGCAAACAAAGTGCTATTGCTTCTGATAGTTAATTTCTTACTATGTAGTCAAGTGGTTAATGGAGTAATTACAAACACTTACCCAAGTAGTATTTTCCATCTTTATTGAGCACCAGTACATCATCACCACAGTTGAATGAGCTAGAGCTATTCTTTTCAGTGTTAGTGGTTGAGTCTGGCACAACATCTTCAGTTGTGTCCATTGTTTTTAAAGCCTTATCACATGATGGAGTAGTCTTTTTATCAATATTATCTTTTAATGCATCAATTAAATATAATGTTGATACCTCTGTAACAATTTTTCAATCATAAAGTATATGAAGAGTACAAAACTTCAACATACCTAGTATTGTCATCCAATTAAAATGAACACCTTACTACAGACAGATATGAACTGTTCAGCAATTCAAATATATAATGACATAATATTTGATACCAAACTATACTTATGAAATAATAGGATATGTACTGAAAGAAATCTCATAGCAAAACCAACAAGGAACTGCCGACATTTAAACCTATATGGTGGTTGGTGTAAATGCTTAGGATATTACTTATTTGCAATGTGTCTGTCACGTATTAACGTATTATTAATACTTACCAGCATTGTCTTCCATGGCGTTATTCAGAAACAAAATATTATAAAGCTTCAAACAGTTTCAAGTCTCCAGAATAACCATGATGAAAGCTTTTAACATATTTATCATAATTAACCTCTGTTTACTAATATAGTTTAACATTGATAACGTAACCTAGGCAATTATACTCAGATTTGTGTTAACAATAGAAAATCAAGAAGAGTCGGTAAGAAAGAAGTTTCGAATTGAATAATTAAATAATAAGATAAGTTTTGAATATTAACCCATGTTCATCACATAAAATATTTACTTCAACACACAATAATTAGCCTATATTGTAGTTAATCTATAAATTAAACTACTACAAAATTATGACATTAATATTGTACTAAAGAATAGTGAGGAACAACAATAGAGTCAATAGAATAAAGCCGTTTATTTGACAACAATCAACATCAATTCAATGTTTAAACAGTAACAACGACGATAATTTTAGCCTATCCGTATGTTTTATGATAGTAGTTTTAGACTCATTTACTGACAAAACGATATTAAAATATCATGTAATGCACTATTTTTTGTTTATGATAATATTTAAATTATAGAACTATCGTAGTTATAATAATTTCCTTACCACTCTTAGCGTAACCATTGGTATTATAGGCAATCAAAGACTAACTCTTTTACGATTATTAACCCTAATGGGGTAGTCAGAGGTTTGAGTGCCCGTCTCTCCGTCACCTTTAACCCACGTGTTTAACAGATAGTCAGTAGCTACTAAATGTGGCAGGAGGTAACCCGTAATGCCATTTACAAGCACTGACTATTACCTGAACAGTTAGGTTTCCTCAGGACGACGTTTTCGTAATTCATTTCATTGAAAAAATGTACATAGAAAATCAGAAAACTTCATTTCCATTGGAACATGCTCCGAGAGCTGAACATACAAGTAAAAAATTTACGCACGCAAATGATCTCCATTACCTACAGTAGACCGATTCTGAACAACTCGGTATTTAAAACCTCGATACATAATTACAAAAGTTGAAAAAAATCATTAGTTGATATTTACGCAGCATTACTGATTTTCTTAATTCCGTGTATAGCCGCTGTGCGTAAAAGATCTGCAGCTGATAAAAACCAAATCATACATCTTCTTACTGTCTTTTAACTTACGGCTAATATAATACACAGACATACACGTCCATTAATCCCTTTCCGGGTGGATAAAACCTTGGAGACTCTTTTTGCGCACTTTAGTGATCAATATTGAAATTAGTTAGTTTAAATATGAAAGAAGAAAGAAAGAAACTTTATTCAGTACATTAACAAAACACAAACATGGAAAAAATACATGTAAAAAAAACCAATATGCTATATATTTGATAGTTTGCTAGTCCATCGCCCAATAGCTTTACTTTACCCTAGTCCCTTAATCGCCTCCAACGACATGCCGAGAGTAAAAGCAGGTAGTTAGCCTTCGTTTTACGTCTCAATAAATAAAAAAACATTTATAATAATTATTCCGCTTGATAGGTGGATAAAGATAGGATCCATAAACACGATGGATGCACCACCCGTTACGTTGTTGGGTACTGGCTTTATGGTTCACACGTGGATTCGAGGTGGACATAGAACCACTGGCGTACCCTTGGGGAGGCCTACGTCCAGCAGTGGACTAATACAGGCTGATTGATTGATAGAACCACTAAAGCCACAGTTTTGAAAATAAACACTGAATCTTATTATTACGATACAAAAAATAATGGTCATGAATGTGTAATATGTATTATGTTAAAAAATAAATGTAATGTTAATTTTATGTAGGTACCATACGTTTCGCTTCCTCTGTGGTGTAATGACTATTATTATTACTCTAGCCTGACATCTCAATGTTTGTATTTTGTAAGAATTAACAGTTACTAAGGTGTAATTCACATCCAGGGGTATTTGATGTTAAATGTATTTTAGATACATTTACAGAACAAATTGTCCCTTAAGTAATTATCATCAGCAGATTCACAAATATTTACTCTTGCTATGATAATCATTAATAAATGTGTATTCGTATAATTATTCAAAAATTCTTACTAACTTATGTTTCTCATTACAGTGTATAATTAAGTACCTGTACTAACGACATATTTATCATTAAGGTACTCTCGGCTTTTTGTATTTGCGATGCATTCTATAATTCCTTATATCCCTACCAATGAAAACACATTTACGAAATGCATCGAATTCTACGATGAAGGAAAACATCGTGAGGAAACCTCCCTGTACTCCGAACAGGTAAAAGTTAGTGCTCGTAAATGGCTACATGGCTTACCACCTGACACATGACTATCTGGTCAACACATGGGTACCTTCGCAAATGCGGACATGGAAATCTGAACCTCTGACTACCCCGCAAGTGATCGTGAACGCGTTTGTTTTTGTTTGTCTCTGTCCCTAACAAGGTTCAAACAACTAGGCGCATTATAGTTCAGCCACATAACAAGTCCAAAGCATCAACGCATACCCTTTTCCATCCTAGTCACTACATCTTCCAAACCGCAACCTTCCCTTATCACATTTTTTTAACTCATTTATTCAATGTCAGATATTCCAACGTGACAGGTGGTGTTTCAGGTCGTCAAAGTGGTGATACCTTGATTGATGAATTGGAATTTTCGGTTTCATATCTGAACTCCCAACCTTTGAGCCTTTTCTGCTTCCGAATAATTTTAGACTATCATAATTAATACATACCTACATACACATCGCGCCTATCGCTGCTAAGAGGGATAAGCAAATGTCACGGATTCTTTTTTTCCAGTAAAAATTTAGAAAGAAATCATCTTTGCATAATTCATAGCTCAGACAGCTAGCTTTATGTTAACAATGACATAATGAGTCTACTTAAAAGTCGAGCGAGTTACTCGTATAATCGATCTCATTAATTAATAAACGATTTATAAATACCAGTATCATTAACAAATATGTAGGCATTAACGAAGATATAAAAGTTGGTAACCGAAAAAAGCTTTGTATAATTTTATAGTGTAAAGCTGGTAGTGCCTACATTAAAATAATATTACGACAATGTCAGGTAACAACAATTTCACACCCAATTTCGAAGAGCAGAGACGAAAGGTATGTGTTTTCTAGTTCGTACCTAATGTTTTACTTCATGTTGTATACTAAATGATTAGCGTTATTTTCCAATACTTCAAATATTACCAGTAAGTATAATAATATAATGTTTCGTTCTTTTATTAAAAATTGTGTGGGAAAATTATAGTTTAGAAATGGATAATTTATTATTTGAATCTCATAAGTCTTACAAATTAATCTAAGTACAGAGGTAAACTGTCATAAAAAAGTGACAAGTCATATAATGCAGCTTTACACTTTTCACTGACCATCTCTTTATTTACAAACAACAACCAAGAATATCTGGATCAATGTGAGCTCCTATTGTTCTAAGACATTCGTTAATATGAAGGTAGTAGCTTAATTTCCTGTTTGCCCTGAAAGGGTGAATGCTCATGAAACAGCGTGTCTATTTAAGTAACTAATAACTTCTATTTGCAGCTCCAACGCGGTTACGCACAACAACCTCAAAAGGATCTACGAAAAACCGTGATATTAAGTAAGTAATTTGTAGTTCTTATATACATACATAATATACATTCACGTCTTTTGATCCCTTCCGTGCCGGTTAGTATCATTGAGACATGATAATATCCTCTAGTTTTTTAGTATAAATATTAGGGTCGTGATGTCGTATAGAACATTAGTCATTCTGCTACCCCATCGCCCAATAGATTCCATTAATCTCTAATCTCTTAGTCGTCTCATATTATAGAATTTTTCAAGATTATAAACAATACGTGTTAATTATAATCTTAATGTTAATAATCGACAAGAATAGAACAGAGCACATAAGAAGAACTAGCTTACCACGAGAGAACATAATAAAAGGTGTGAGTGAGGCAAGACTGATCTGCGAAGATCGTTCAAGATGGCGATCGATAATCGCACAGATAGAATAAAAATCTTAACCTAATGTGGCCATGTTATAAGAGACGACAAAGAAATAATATGTTACTTATTTACCTATTTTATGATTGCTTTGTGCATTAATATGGAATGTATATGGGTAACAGAGATTGATCGAGTTATATAGGCTATTAAGTTAATTTGTCTTTATAGTGACTGATTTGTTTTTTATTTTTCAGATGAGGCGACAAAGGTAATGCGCCAATCAAACTCCCAGTGCAATTGTTCTGGAACAGGATCACGTTAGATGCTCCACAAACTATAAGAAGTATAAAAAAGAAAAGAACTAAAATTTTCGTTCTCGATACGAAAACTTAAAATATCAGGATGCCTACGGTTATTTACTATAATTTATTGAAAAGGTTAGTCAGTCAGTCCTTGTTATTGTACATTAAAATATTTCATTCATAATTTATTGTTAATGCATACTTAATTTGGAGATTTTCATGCAATAGTCAATATATAGTATCGATGAGCCAATATGTAATATTAGTGTAAATAAGATATTTGCACTATTATTACAAAGAGATCATGGATGCTATATGTCTCGATCCTTACAAACCTCGCACCTCCTTATGCCAAACTTATCTGCCTATCCCTCTGACGGAATACCCTCTGTAAATAATTATTAAATAAAACTGCGGTTGATATAACGTCGTATTATTTATTTTGTCTGCGTCCTAGCCGCCTGTTACAGTTGCGGCGAGATCCAATTACTTGATTAAGTACACGTATTATGCTACAGTTTACCGAATTTCAAATACTGATATTATAAGAGTCACCCCTGTTTAGCAGTTAAGATCTCAACCTTCATGGTCTTTCGAAATTCAAATTGAATATTCCCATTGGTTGTTCCTAATATAGGAAATTAATCATTGAGTACTCAGTAGTTTTAAAAGTTAGTTCACGTAACTACCTTGGCGATAAAACAAGGAATCTAGACCTTAACTGTTAAGCAGTAAATGTGATTTTCGATATTTGTGAGGCCGACCACCCCGCAACACAATGAAGTGACGAACCTATGGAGAGAAGGAACTATTTACATCTACATATAATACACAAAGATAAGACTAAAATTACTCTGATAATGAGCAATTTATTGTCCAAATAATTTCTCATTTATCTACACATTCAAAAGGATACATTTAAATAAATAGTGCACTATAATTTATCTTTCTATACAGTATTAAATAATATGATGAAAACCAAAATTTTAAAATTTAATTTATCATCTTTCGAGTTATGAGTATTTAATTTCTCATGCTTCCATTTTGGGAATCTACTAAACAACTTACAATATATTTGCTAGTTGCAATAAATAATTTAGGTCACTCAATCCTAATGTTATACAAAACCAAAAGATCATATATCGTCTAGTCTACTATAACAATTCTCTTTCAAAGGTTCGCGTAATGAACGAGTGTAGCCTAGTAACAATTCACTATTTCCCATAGAAACTCTCCAAGCGGTTCGTCATGTAAGCCAACACAAGCATTGAGACGCTTCTGCTATAGACGTCTTCGGCTACTCTGTCGAGCGACACTTCAAGTTTCAGTATTGTTTTTAGTTTATTACAAATTTACAACTAATCACTACATATATCGTTATATTTTAGGTCTATTTCTATGAGATACAGTATAGATAACATTCGACAAACTCTTATAAATATGATTTTCGAGTTGCAAAAATGATCGCGTTCTACTTAATGCATCCAAATGGAGTATTTTAGATAGTAATACAATATACAAAAAGTACAAACTGGTATTATTATAAACATTAAAGCAGGCATTTGTAATAACAATATTATTACCAATTTATTCATATGTATTCAACAACGATGTTAACAACACTTGATCGAGTTTTTATTGACTGAAGCATACTAATAATATCCTTTTTTATTTATTGATTCCGTATCTGGTCATAGCTGATACGTTAATAGAGTCATAAGAAGTTACATGTCTTACATTTCGTACATTTACGTGAGGTCGACATAAGGACTGGGCATAGATTGAATATATTGTATTAGCAAGCTGTTATCGATGATCGCATGTGACCGAAGAGATATTAATACCACTTCAAAAGATTTAGAAAGACATGAGTATGTTTGTATGGCAAGTATTTATAACAATGCATTATCCTATTGATGAATTATACATTACATATCAATGCTATGTAACAAGTAAAAACAAAGTATAAAATGCTTTGTGTCCCGATTCAGTCGTTTGTGCTTAAAACAATACAAAACGTTCGTGGTTAACCTTGAAGTGTTGCTCAAAAGTCAGATAGGTATAGATTATGCATCAACGTTGAAGCCCCCAAAGACACATGCAAGTGAATACATTATGATCAATTTCTACAATATTTTTGAACATTATCACTTTAACATGGTTCGTTTATGACTTTATAGATCTTCAAAATTACAAATGTAGTAAGTATATGCACGTTAATACATATACAATAATGTGTACTTATTGGCAGTGTTATTATGTTATACATGTCTATCAGGAGCTTTTTAATAAACAAGATCTATTTTAAAAATTTAGATTAATATATTTGAGTACAAATTGTTAAGTTTTAGAAATACGTAATGTAAACTTTCTTAACAAATCCATCTGTGACGCTTATTTCGATTCACCAATTCAATCTTTCTATGTGTAGCAGTTTGCAACAAATGTGAATTAACACCATTACAAATACCATTAAAAGAATATCTCTTAATGTCAGTATTGCCATTTTATAATAAATCATCTAAGTATAAAACATTAAGAACAATAAAACGTCAACATATAAACTTACAACAGAGTTTTTCAAATACGCATTGATAAACGTGTCTAAAATAAAATTACCCTTATACATTGAAAGGTTAGTCTTGGAATACTTCACGATTGTACACTACGGAAAACTACTCTGATATGGTCTCAGTCTCAAGACATTCCCTACCAGCTCCCCTACGCAGTTAATCCCTCACACGTGCCTGCACCCGATGAGTTGACTCCCAGATGAATACGAATGGCTTATGGATCTGTACAGCGAGCGATGAAGCAGAACTCTTAAACAAATGTACTGATTGAACCGAAAGTGTACAAGGGTTGCCCAATGAGTGCGCGGTGCAATACTTGATATGTGGAATGGTGTGCGCGACGCGGGGCCGGCCCTCCGCGCCCTTTCTCTTCAGAACTGGGCGTAACTACGAACATTAATTTAATATTATATACAATAAAGATAAACACTATAGCCTACAGGACGGGCGCGGGGGCGAGCACACCTCACGCGTATAAACACTCTCGCACTCTAAATATACATTGCTCTACATTCATAACAAACGTCAAAACGCAACGCGCCTGTCATCTAACAACATAATTAAATACATGTACAGCTGAATTGTAGCACGTTCTCGATTCTTCATAAAAATTGACTAGAAAATTGTGTGCCTAGGACCGTGAGGCGGGCGGCGAGAAGATGTCGTGCGCGCACCACGCCTCGGCCTCCTTCTCGGCGTCGTAGTGCTCCAGGAAGGGGTTGGTGGAGGAGTACCTGGGGGGCGCGCTGGCCCCGCCCACCGCGTTCAGCGTGACGGCCAGGCCCGCCGAGGTGCCCGGGATGGCGGACGCGTCCCTCGACGGAGGCCCGCGCGGCGACGCAACCCGCGGCGATGCCACCCGCGGCGAGTCCCGCGGCGAGGCGCGCGGCGACTGGGCGCGCTCCGGCTGCCTCAGGATGGAGGACACGGAGCCCCCGTGCTTGATCGTGTCCGCTGGACTGTGACTGCTCGAGCTACTGCTGGGGGAGCCTGGAGAGGACACTGTCACTTGTCGGGAGCGAGCTGGAGCGGGCAGCGTGCCGCGCAGAGGCGACTGCGGACGATATTGGCCGGCCCTGGCCGATGAGAGAACCTGCCACGAAAAACAGATATTGTTAATCTTTCATATAACACACTTTTCGATATGTCATTGCAGTAATAAAATATTTATTCTTATGACAAATAGCATCTAAATTTTGACCTTCAGATACAGTTCTGAATTGCTGGATCTTTGAATGTTTTTAACGTCACTGTGCAAAACGTAGGTGTAAGCACTCAGATACTACGTAAAATGAGATGCGTGCGCAGGATGGTGTCAGGCATACTAACATGTGCGGGCGGCGAGCGGTCGGCTCGAGCCGAGAGAGCTGGCTGCGGAGATGCTGCTGATGCTGCCGCTGGAGGCCGAAATGGACTGACTGAGGGCGGAGCTCGGCCTGCCGACAACACCCACTCATCACTCGTCGACATAATTATCAAACGATTACGACGAATTATCATAGTTTATTAAAAAAAATGTATTAGGTCACGAAATATTGAGGTAAATATATATATATATATATATATATATATATATATATATATATATATATATATATATATATATATATATATATATATATATATATATGAATATATTGATATAAATATTTTGTCTTTTTTTATTATAACGAACTAATTTTAAGGGATTGAGCTTGCTCAACAATGTAGAAGTAATACCTAAACTAACATTACATGATTTTACATTGTAGTTATAAAATCTAAATAAAGGAAAATATCATCAACGCTAAGGTAATCCTGTTTTCGTAGCAGGTTTGGAACAAATCTATTCAAATGAAACTATGTCGTTACAATACCAATATTATCTTTCAATGTCTATAAGATAGCAAAGGTATTAAAACTACGAAGCCTTACTAATTCGTATAAGATCGATCAGTATGGAGTATAGAGAGATGGTTCACCTGGGTGTAGCGTGAGTGAGGCCGCTGGCAACGCACTGGCTCTGCCTCCACGCGGTGCGGACGCTGGCTCGCCGCGCCGAACTGTCTACAAACAGACATGCGTTAAGGCCAGCCTTAGATTTAGTGTATCCTTCACATGTATCCGTGTTCCATGCTTGTAAGTGTCAAGTGCATGCGTCTCTACACTGTATTAAATTATGTTGTTCACACTATTGTCTGTTAAATGATGTTGAAAGTAAGCCGACACAGTACTCTTTGTTGAAATCTACCTAGGTGAGTTCAGAAAGCGTGACTACTAGAAATGTGTGAGATATGGTTGCAGGCATTTGATAATGGACTCCTAGAACGAATGTAAATCATGCAAGGGAACACTTTTGCAACACAGACCTGAACGTTTAGGCGCCGGCCAAATCTGCAACAAGCATTCCAGAACATGTATTGGCTTCTGATAGTCTAGCTCTGTCGGCGGAATGGATTGCAGCATCAATGGTGGTGCCATGGCAACGGCCAGATGTTGTGGCGACATCTTGTTTCGGTCCTGAGCAGCTACCACTAAAGCGAGGTGGTCAAGCAAGTAAATCAAAGTGGCCCGGGCTGCTCGCGGCAAACATTCTACTATCGAGGCCATTAGTCTTGCGTTGTGCTCGCGATCGTCTGGTTGGCATACAGCTGTAAATGAAATAGAAAGTTCAATTATCAAAATCAGTAAATAATATATCTAGTGTTGACCCTTAGAGAGTCAAGTAAGAGAGTAACAGTAGATATGTTTGTGTGCAGATAAATTCAAATATATATTTTTTTATTTAGATGTGTGATTATTAAATGATCGACATTTACCTAGTGCATCAACTGTCATTTGGAACAGACATCGGCTGAATAGCGGTTGAGGTAGTTCTCGCAAATAGTCTTTTAATAAACCAGTGATAACGTTGATATCAGGAACAGAATCCGGGCTCAACTCCACATTTCTGGCGTTCCTTTCGAATGCCTCTCTCAGTATACGCTTTTTACTTGCTGAACCGCACAAACGATATAAGCCTGAAAGGAAAAAAGATATAAGAAAATTAAAAATTATCGTGCATAATAATGATCAAAACATTTATTGTAATTGCTAATAATCATGTTCTGGCGAAAATTTAACCCGAAACTTTGCTACGGATTCCGAATTCTTTTGCTTCAATAACTGCGGCACACAGACTTTACTGATTTTAATAAATCTGCGTTTGTCTTATATACAAAATATTGGATACAATATTTACCTGTAATCTAATACCCCAACCAGTAGTTAAACTACTTAAACTAGTACCATACACACTATATATTTCTTAAATGCATATGATTATAATAATGTATCACGCTACTGTTTGAAGTCAATAAAAAATGTGTAATGAAGTGTTTTTTTAATGTTTTTAGTTTGTACATATTTAGTTTTATTTAGTCAATAAAGAGTTTTTTATTTATTTATTTACACTCACCTATAATATCCAAGCCTCTCCGTTCGATCTCTTCGACACACCTCCTCACAATCAAAGGCACGAGCGGTGCATGGGCCGGCCTCACTTCTCTCGTGACCACGGCCTCTAGTTCAGCCCCGAATAGTGGAGGGGCATTCAGTCTAGGTGGCGCTGGTCGACGCTGGAACAGTTCGTGGGGCTCCGTGTGCTTGAGGCGGATGTATAGAGTGCCACGGGGTTCCATCTGTAATGGAGAAGTTGTCTATATAACATCGTGAACGTAAAATATAGAGTTTTTAATATTTAAGAAGGTGGACACTTCAGGGGTTAAAATACATTTGTTTCGCTAAGATTAAGATGTGAATTTCACAAACAAGAGGTTTAAATTAAAATGGACTATTACTTTCTATTTCGTTTTTATTGTAGGTATCGAGTAGTATTAAAAGATGCTTACATAGACAGCTATAATAGTGTATATAATATGTAGCTTTAGCTAGAATAGTGAATAAACCTAATAATAATATACATAAGAAAGAAAGTCTGAAACTCACCTTCAAAGCAAGTTGATGCGCGGGCGATCTCACTAGTAATTCGGTTAAAGTAACAGCGCCTCTGTAACACAGTTTGTGCCTGTGCTGTGGGTCCCAGGAATAGACGAGAACATCCAACTGCCTGTTCTCGACTAACTCCAGTTCGAAAGACTCGTCCCAGTCAAACTGAAGCTCTCCAGTGCGGACCTTAAAATGAAAACCGATTACCATGAGGCTATTAGGTTTCAATAAATATACTCAAGTTGTTCGGATACATTTTTTGATAAGTTTCTTTCAATTAACGCAAGTACAAATAAATTCGTTCTTGTAATCAAAAATACATAAAATAGCTAAATTACAAATAGGTTACATATAATTAATAGATTATGGATGCCATTCCATTAGTTAAAATAGTCAGTGTACAATAACTGCAGCCATAACCTTAACTTAACTCTGGTGCAAAGGTCATCAAATTTGATGCTGAAACCAGAATAAAAACTATTAAATCCGCAATGTCTTGTACTACTCACCACAGTTCTAGCTTTATGTACACGATCACATTCCAGTACACAATACAGATCCCTCGGTGCAACTGGGGGTTGGTTAGCGTTCAGAGCCCCTGAAGGAGGTGACCCGGGAGAGGAGCCACTGGCAGCTGGCCTCAAGCCTCTTCCTGCTAATAAGTGGACCCAAAGCATGCCTGACACACCGCCAGCGATCCTTGATAAGCCCGTCATGGAAGCCGATATGATTGCCGAGTTGGGCTTCTCTATCTTGTATTTTAGGAACTCTGTAACAAAAGTTTCTTGTATTAGGAAAATGATTTCTAGAGGATTGCAGTTGTGGCTAGAGGCGGGCTACGAGAAATCACATTCTGAGCAATCTTGTAATAGTTTCGGTGCAAAAGTTTAGAAACATAGCCAAGTAATTGATTCCTTTATAGCAAGTAAAATTTGATGAATTCACGCCAAACATAAAGGATGTTGATGACATGTAAGAATAATGTAACACTTCAGAGCCATAATATGTATGTGGTGATGAAATCAGATGTTCGGTTATCCATCATTTATGGTGACAACGAGCCTTCTCTCAACAAATAGACAGAACGGTTCAAACTAATGCCTATTAAGAACAATAGGTTGGTTTCCCCTCAATGTTTTCTCTCGCCATACAACAAGAATAACACACATACACCTACATTTATAAATACATTAATCTCTTACCATTAGGGTTTATATCAAGAAGTCGTTGATGTCTTGAACTCGGGGTCGGTACAGGACTAGGATTAGGGCAATTGAACCGTGACCCTAATTCCAGTAACTGTCTCACTCTTCTAGCTGAGGGCGAGTTCGTAGGACCAAGTTGCTGAGATGACAAGGACCGCGCTGGCAAGTGCTTAGGTCTCTCTATGCGGCGGCCTGACAACCCGAGTGTCGAGCCGAAGCGGGTTGAGTTTTCGATCTAGATGGAAATGGAAGTGGTTGTAGTTAAGTAAATAGACTAGGAAATTAAATAAATAATGAACATACATAATAAGTTATGTTGTCTAACAGATAAATAAATTAATACTTATGTAAATTTTAGTATAAAATTATTTGGTTTAAAGATTACATATTAACAACTTACCATGCATTTTAGAAAATTTAGTTAAATTAATTAAATTCCGTTAACCCATGATTAATAGCAAACGGGACTTATCGCGTATGTTTTTAAATAATAAAGTTACCTTTATTAACCCGACGTTAACATACGCGATAAGTCCCGTTTGCTATTAATCATGAGTATATTCCGTTAACCCTTTCCAGGTATTCAGAAGCTAAACTAATCAACGAGATATTTAACCTCTCACAGCTGATGTGTCGCTTTTACCCAACGTGACTTGTAAAAACGAGTATATTAATTTATTCTATGCACCAAAAATGTACTTACATTCTTGAGGGCATCATGTATGTTCTCTGCCGAGTAATGGGTTGGCAGCCTCGGTCTCAACGACTCATAGAGGGCGCTAGTTGATGGGGCCCTTGACAACCACGCACGGTACTCATCCGAGGTGAAGACTGAAGGCGATGATGGTAACCGACCTGTTTACAATAAACAATCATATTTTATTACAAACATATGGAGTATTATGTTATTTTATTCATTGGTACACCGAACATTAGGGGATACAGCATCTCATTATGGGTTTGCAATGGCATTGATATGGAATATAAGTACTTACCAGTTTGCTTTGCCAATCGACCGGTCAATTTTATGAAGCCTTTTGATGAACTAAGAAAAGAGTGAGTTGGGTATAATTTTATACGCGTCCTTGTTTACTCAGGCAGCAAACATGTTCTTGCCTTAGTCTTTGGAAATTTTAATTAATACAACACAGGCGTACAGTC
Source organism: Leucoptera coffeella (assembly GCA_030578115.1). Taxonomy (NCBI): domain Eukaryota; kingdom Metazoa; phylum Arthropoda; class Insecta; order Lepidoptera; family Lyonetiidae; genus Leucoptera; species Leucoptera coffeella. The sequence goes on from JAMBLF010000407.1 coordinate 181,596, forward strand.
GTCTATGGTGCTTCAACAAAATCAGCTCAGTGAAAGTTGAAAATACAAATAATTATTTTCGGCTGAATATTTAGTCAATTGTGATGCCGAACTGGCTAAATATGTTCGCTTTGGGATAAGATTTGGATCCTCAACTGGAACGAACCGAAGAACAAGGAAGAGAGCAAGGAATTGGAGCATCGATTACGTTTTTCTTCGGTTGTAGCGGTCAGCGTTGAAGTAACCATGGCGATAAAATAACAAGAAGTTCAAAAGCCGTGGCATCAGTTTTTGCACTTCAGCCGACATAACCTTAGTGGTGAATATAGTTTTAAGAGATTCGCGATTTATACTCATGATTAATAGCAAACGGGACTTATCGCGTATGTTTTTAAATAATAAAGTTACCTTTATTAACCCGACGTTTCGGCTACGTTGCAGCAGCCATGGTCACGGGCAGACTGACGACGCATATTTCTTCGCCTCCAACGCAGCGCTCTGTCGTCAGTCTGCCCGTCGTCAGTCTGCCCGTGACCATGGCTGCTGCAACGTAGCCGAAACGTCGGGTTAATAAAGGTAACTTTATTATTTAAAAACATACGCGATAAGTCCCGTTTGCTATTAATCCTTAGTGGTGAATGTCTTAATAAAGAATTAATAATAACACAGGCGTAGGAAACGTACCTCTAGACGAACGAAGGTCTAATCGCGATGATAAGGGTTCTGGCTCATCCTGAAGTACACTTCCTGCTCTTCTTGTTAGTCCAAGTCTGCGGGAAGAGTTAAATAGTGTTATAATAGTATTTTAGCCACGTTCAGTGTTAAGAGTAGCACTACTATGTTTCTAGAGAAACCTTTTTTACAAAGTTGTTTCTAAAATTAATGCGTATGCGCTGATGTTATAAATAATAAATTATCTATGTTTCAACACTCTACATTCTTGTTGTGTTCAAAAGTGCTGTATAAATTAGAGTGTAAGTCTCGATTTATTCCCTACTTATCCCTTCATTGAATAAAAAACTTACTTTAGTAAAGGTTTCTTAATCATATAAACTCACCTAGTGCCAGTACCCCGTACATCTCTTGGCAACGAGTTGAACTTCGATCCAATGTCTCTGTTCAGCGTGCTGCTCCTATAGCCACTTAGTCCAGAATAATACGGTTGCCTTGTCGGTGCCGTCGCCTCTGTATCCGAAGAGTAGTCTAGGCTTTTATTCCGCCTCGCCGTTCCATATTTACTGTATGACGATAACCCAAGTCCAGCAGTACCGTACTGACCCAGGGTAGATGATAAGCCAGTTCCTGCCAAAGCCCCAGGTCCTAGTCCTGAGCTGGTGAGTCCAGAACCAACTAAGCTAGCACCAGTTAAACCGCTTAAGCCGTGGGATGATAACCCGGATGGTAAACCGGTGCCAGTGATACCAGCACCTCCTAAAACTGATCCAGATATTCCAGTGTTCGTGAGACCGATGCCACCGAGTCCGTAGCGCTGGTTGTACCGTGATAGGCTTCCAGCTGCAATAAAGGTTAAATAATATTTTGATTTTAATTAAAGGTGAGTAACGTTTTCACTACGTACGACATTATAGAGACAAAAAGAAGAAAAATTAATTGAAACTAATTAAGGCTAGGTTTGGGTTAAAACTGTATTGCTTACAATTTTGTATGTGTATTTAAATGTTTTCTCTTAACACAAAACTACAGCTTTAATAAGTCATGATATTCAATAATTTTTTTTAATTCTGAATTTTAATAAATCATGACGTTTTCAATTCACAAATGATTAACAAGAACAGATGTTCTTCACAAACAATTAAACAAGAACTAATATTATTTACTCACCTCCAGCTGCCGCAGAAGTCTTCAAGCTCGATCTTAACAGAGAATGTCTACCAAAGTCCGAATGAGTCTCCGCTCGGGGTAACTGCTGCTCGGAACCAGACCTGGGTACCCGACCACCGTACCTACAAATAAGATTGTCATGGTCATCAACCTTTATAGTTGTGGAAGAGATTTTACAATAAACTAATTAGTAAAATAAGATATTGACATAATAACACCACCCTTACACGGCAGCGGACAGCTAAAATACAACAAATTAAACATAATTTGCAGAATGGATATCTACTGAGCCATCTTTTATTTAATTTACGATTCTACGATAGACATATATCTCATGTCCCCTGATTGCCGATTCCGAGTTAAAGCAGGGAGGGGTTGAAATATGCGTAAGTCCCAGGCATTCTGACATTTTACTACATTTTATTGACAACGGTTAAACATAAGCTGAATGCTTACCTGCTATCTGAAGGGTAGTATGAATGAACTTTCTCAGCGAGACTGTCCAGAGTATTGGGATACGACCGATCGTATGGCACGTAGTGTGAACTCGCAGTTTTACTCGGCTGCTCCGTTATCACTGGCGGTGGAGGTCTGTAACTGAACAAGATTTATTATTATTAAATATTTAGTAATAAAGAATCGGAACTTCGATTGATAATCTCAGGCGTGCTTCTGCTTTTCTTTTGTATATTTACATTTAATTATGCATATAACATAAACACTTGACTTTAATTAGGTAGTCAACAACTTGAATCAATCATCGTCGATATATTGGTAATCTTTGTCCAAAGACCAGGTAATCCGCAGCAAACCAGACTAATGCCATGACAAATAATAAACCGATAACTGTTCTAAGTTCCTAACTATTAGCTGAGGAAACGTGGTATTTCTAGCGGTGTTGATGATCAAACATGTATGTACATAAATATACACAAGTAACAACTTACCTCCAACTGGAATGGTCTGAGGGTGGTCTGGAGTTGTAGTACATGTCTAGAGCATTGGAATCCGGTGACATGGTGCCCAGTTGTAGGCGGCTTCTCTCTTCTCTGCCATCTCCCACTGGCCTGATGGTGCCACTCGTTGAACGAAGGGTCCCGTGCCTTGAGAAGGAATAATATCACATTAAAATAGGTTACATGGTTAGACTGTTGTGATAGGTATATAAAATTATATAATATTTATTAAAAAATCTATTTTTAGTCATTATAAGTACAGTTACAGTACATTAATTGAACGTCGAGACATATTTATATGTGGCCCTGGTTGACTAACAATGTGTTCATTGAACGTCGAGGAATAATTATTTGTGGTGCAGGTAGTCTTGCGCCTATGACTCTGCCGTTGGTTTGGAAGCCCAAGGTTAGAGAAGAACCAACAGAAAACTCTCCAGTCTTAGGGATCTATTGCCTAATGTCAATCTACAAAAATAATACGTTTACAAAACATTTAGATAAAAAAAAGAATTCTTGGGTACTTAATGGGTACTTAATCCTATTACATTTCATTTTTAATATCGAATACCCAACCGAGTTAAATTATTTTCCAATTCTTCATCTGCACCAACAGATAATACAATAATTTTATAATGCATCTTATATTATTAACATTTAAACTCACTGAGAATAGTAGCCATCGACACGGTCTCGATCCCGATCCCTGTCGTCGTCGTCTCGACAATCCCTCTTGAGCACCACCACTGGTGGAGGCTTGTGCTCCGTCCGAGGAAGGGAAGGTGACCCTGGTCCTGATTTACCTACAAATATTCAGTCATTAAAATAGGATAATCATCATTATTTCTGTAATTTTATGAACTAACAATATAAGAGAACGGTTTTTAAACATGTTTTAATTTGGAATTCTACGTGTAATTCTGTATTTTTAGATTTTCATTTAAACACGCCCTAAAAATATACTAGGTATTTGAAATCTAAACACATTCATCAGGTTTACAATCACTTAGTCAAAGTTTGGGTGACCATCAATGAGTGAGTTTTTTTCACTGAGCAAAATGAGGAAATTAAATTTCCGTTGCTATATGCTCGGCGGAGATTGCTTCCGCTATTAACTTTAATATTTATAAACCTCACGCTGCCACAATCTCTCACTTACCCTTTCTTTGCCTCGTGCAAAGCAGCAATCGCCGTGGTATTGACATAATAATCACGACGTCATCCAAGGACATACGTCTGACGTCAACTAGATTAACTGCCAGGATCTCATCTCCCACTTTGAGACATCCGCTGTTGTAGACAGCTGATTCCAAGGCTATTCTTGATATGAACACTCCGTCAGTCCGGCTACCACCGTCGCCTTCTCTTATGTACAGACCCAACGTTTGCCCTGGCCGCTTCACTATTTCTACTAACTGGACCGCGTGTCGGGCATCCTAGAGGAAAAAAATGTGCAATTACTACGAATTAAACTAGTAAACTGTAATTAGGCTTGTTAACATTTAAAAGTGGATAGATACCATATTGACTTCAATTAGTAACATAATAAAAAAAAATTATAACTTTAGTGTAAGTAATAACTTAACAGACAGATGGTTATAATATTTTTATAATTTACAAATGTGCAAAATCTATTTTACTATAACTGATCATTCAGCTATAACTGATAACATGTATTACCAAAATGATTTTATAATGAGCTCGTTTATTGAATCAGCCTTCAATAAAGCCTGCTCGTGAACAACTATTTGAATATGCAATTCAAATGCAGAACAAATGCGTTGCCTTCGGTTGCCAATAAGCTATCTGGGACAACTGCGAGGCACCAACAATGTCTAGACTAAATTGCTCACATTCCGCGTTCCCATAGCCCTATATAGGTCAAACAACAATGTGCCTTTCAAATAGAGCCTGATTCTGGAGGCTATTTTCTACGACTCTCGGCTTTTATTCCACGAAAACAAGAAAGAAAACGTCAAAAATCACAACAACAATCGTGCTGTTTGGCAATTCGTAGTAAAGATATAACTTTTCGGTTATGCTAAGGTAATACCAAAGCATAATTTCTACGATTGACACAAGAAATCACATTACATTCTAGAATTAAAAAAAAAGGAATAAATGAAAAAAATATTATTGAATCCTTGAATATCAAAACAGTTCTATCACGTTATCACTATGTTTCGAAATGAAATATCCCTTACCTGCAAGGTAAAGAACTTCTTGGCGGCCTCAACATTGTTTCTGCCTATTTGTCTCAGCTCCAGTATTCGCACTATCATCTCCCCTCGGCGCTCCACCGCCTGGAAAACAATGGAGTCACAACAACACGAACAAAAGACCTTAGGTATCTTTTTGTGGGAATATTTGGGGCTAACCATGTGTTGTCACAACTAGTTGAAGCCAAATGCAATATATAGATGCTTGTATCGCAGTACTGAAGTTGCACTTATGTCAATACTTGGTATGGCCAACAATAGGATTATTCATGGGAGTTTGCCTCATAATAACGACTTAGTTTATTAATTATGCAATTTCATTTGTTGTATTATTCCAATATTGTAATTTTATATTTCTTTGGTAATTGGTTATTTAAGTAAACTTCTAAACCAAATTGTCTTTCATCAATAGTTTTGTTGAATTAGTAACTAAAAGTACCTCAAGTGCCGCGGCAGTGGTGGGATCGTGATCATTTTCAACCATTTCAATTTGTCGAAAGATTTCATTGCTGACACCGGAGACCTGCAATGGAAGTAATCATATAATTAATTATGTGAAGTAAACAGACTAAACTGGACTGACACGGAAAACCAAATTCATCATGTTTGTTGCTGGCATAGATAGTTATAAAAAATTAAATTCGATGTAATCATAGTTAACCGAATCCGCCATTGCGGGACATAGAAACCTCAAACTATCTCGCAAGTCATAATGCTCCTTACGTGTATGTAATTTCAATACATATAATAAACCTTATGCAGTGCTTAGTAAGAATCATACGTTCTAAGGTGTGTGTTTAATTTAAACACAAATTATAATGTTTTAGCTGTGGGAGTGTTGTCCGAATACCTTGCTCGAATATCAATAGATATAGTAAACTAAACTATTCTAAGTACATTTGAATCAGTGAGATTGTAGTCAGTATACCTTTTAATAGACAAATTAAACTTGAAGAAGTGACATGGCGTACCTTTCTGAAGTCCGGCTGCAGCACGCACGGCGGCGGCACATGATTGGCGCGCGCCTGTTGCTGCACGCCGGGAGGGGGCGCTCGTCCCGGGGACGCCGTCAGGTCCGGCGCCGCGCGCCCGCTCTCCTGCGGACACAAAATCATACTTAGACTCACGTGTTACTATCTTAAATGAACTACTAACTAGAAACTGTTCTTAGGAGTCTAAAAAAAATGGAATCTTTAAGACTATTGGCTAGAAAGATGTTAAAAAACTGAAACGGGGTAGTTAGAGGTTCCCGTGACCATTTCCGCAAATGTGGATTGTAAGGCCACCTCGAATGCACCTGTTGATCAGATAGTCAGCACTTAGTGAGCCGTGTCGCTATTTACAAGCATTGTCTCTAATTTTCCATATTAATGCGACCTAGACTCCGGTACTAATTCTAAAAGTGATCAAGGGGGTCTATTTATGTCTCCGAGATTCTGTCCACCTCGAAAGTGATAGACGTATATCTACATGTTATTCCTTTCAAGGCGGCTTAAGCCTCGGATACAATAATATCGTCTACGTCACTTATAGCATACTTATTATAAAAAACATACATATGAGTGATGATGGCTTGTCTAATAGTTAATTTTATTGACCTTAATTTTAACGACCTCTCGAAAAGAATGCAACTAATAAGTTTTATTCTTCTTCTTTTTCCAGTGTGAGAAATCATCGTTCCGAATGGTTCTTTTTTCAGAAAAGACTAAAATCAGAGCCTTACAACTGCAACACGGAAATTTAGTACTAACTACGATAGGAACAAGTCATATACAATATACCTCTTAAAGTACAGTAGTTATCGCCCTATAGAAGTCACAACTTTAAGCTTTGCATTATAGTGTTAATATTTAATGGGTCATTAAAGCAACAACCCATATTACGCCCATAAAGTATTTAACTTTGTTGTGTTTATTCTATGAACACATTAGGGGTCTTCGTGTCACATTAAATTAATGACACGAGGTCGACGTATTACGAACCAACCAAAGAAAATAAACTGTCATAAAAAGGTTCTTTAGGTAGGTATGAATTAAGTCCTTAATGTATAGAAACATATAAAAATTAATACTAAAGATTTATATACAAATATTTATGAAAGATAGCTTCACGGCCTTTAACCCTTTCTTACTTAGTCACAGGTTTCAATGTAATTCTCCCTAATGTGCTGTAACTTAACATCTGTGATCGAATGAGATACTGTGAATTACCGTAATAGGGCCGTACCATTTGACCAAGTATTATGTATATGAACTAATTTCCGTTGAAATATTTTGCTTACAAAAATATAAATAATCACGAGTTAATATTCAGTAAATAAAAATATGTATGTTAAATGCATACAATAATCCTCTGTTATCTGAGTTACGACACTCTATTATCTGACTCGCTATTCCCGAAGTTGTTATTCCGCTGTCTATTGTAAGCCCCACTTAACAGCTCCGAATAGTTACGTTATTATCCGGAAAACTTTTCCTCACCAAGAAACCGGGTTAACCGTTCCCTGATCTGTTTTTCTCCGCTGGTGAGGATTTTTTGCGTTTTGGCGGTCGATTGCCGGCGAGGGGGGCGCCCTGACCCAGATACTCCATCCCCCTCCACACTACCACCCGGTTAGTACGCACGGGGTCACTGTACTGCAGTTGCAAGCCGAATGCCGCAGACTATGCCTAGGAATAAAAATCCAAATCTAGAACTATAGTACAATAAAAAAATCCTTAAACGAACTCACAGATTACATGAAGGCAAGGTTCCAAATTCTTTACCTAATATTTTTTTTATCTTAAGTGCAATTTAAGTAATGTTCGTTTTTTTTATAATACACATTCCCATATTTACGTTATTGTCATACGAAATGTTATGGGTGAGTTTATTTATTTATTGCATGTAGACTAATGCAATATTCTCCAGATGCAGTTTTCTATTTAGTAACTGATAATTTCATCTAATCTATTACTAGTTTATCTTAAATACCGTTTAGTTTCTCGAGAAAATAGCAAATTCCTCTTGCCCACTTCGAACGAGATTTTCGCTTCTTTTAGGAAAAATACAATTCCACATAACTTGCGTGTTTGGCGGACATTAGAAGGAATTCTCAGTAGTTTATAGGCTACAAAAGCAGTTCTCTTTTTGCCAGTGATACTATTTTAATAGTTGTTGCGTAAGACCACGTAAGAAATATTATTTATTGTTATATTATTGCAAATGGTCGTTTCTTTAAGTAGTCGTTTAAGTAACATAACTATTTTACATGATACAAACACATTTTTGACACGAACTAAAGGGGTATGAAGGTAAGGTACTGCCAGCCCTCTTTGAATGGGTATTATAACTATGTTAATATGTTACTCAGTAACAAATTATAAAACAGTTTTTATCTCATTCTATTACTTTATTTACGCTTTATATTTTATATTAAATTATCAGGTAAGAAAATCTAAACGGTGTAAATGTTAGATTAAAATTTAATAATGATATCCTTAGAACATTTATTCCCACTCTTAAGACAAACAGGTTATAACTATCTAGGAAAGACGCATGCATCTCAGAAGCTCAAAGTGCGCTCATCCCATTTGCATGTAATTGATTTATTCATCGCTAGACCCTCTCATCGGGCGTAGATGAGGTGCAATCAAATGCCACTTTGTTATGCATTTCTATATAATGCAGGATCATTTCATATGTATGTAGGTATATAATAGGTTTTTTATTGTGTAACTATAATATTTGAAACAGGTAATTTACCAAGCAAACATCAATATCTATAAAGAATTGTAGGCTCTCATTATATTTAGGCTTACTCAAGCAAGCACTTCAGTAAGGATGAAGGTGTACCTGAAGCTTAAATGAAACCTTTAGAATATTCCAATAAAAGTATTAACACGTAGAGAAAGATTAGTAGGTGATAGTCCATCATTGAAGTTTTTGGGTAAGTACTTAAACTTTACTTCTCACCAAAAAAGCGTTAAGACAATCTTTGGTTCTACAGGGAATAGAGACTGGAACCTCACGATTCAAGTGTTTTATTTCGTATAGTACCTATGACCGCCCGAGTATATCCTACTCCAATGAATACACTAGTGTCCTCATAATATTTTCTTTCACCATAGTTATTCCGTCACTCACAAGGAGTAAGGATTGTGAAGTGACTGTTGTATTTATCATCTATACAGCTATAAGTAATAATAATAATAATATTTGGACATTATTACACCAATTGAACTAGCCCCTTGGTAAGTTCATATAAGACTTGTGCTAAGGGTACTAGTCAACGTATATTTAAGAAATATATACATATTATACATAGATAAATACATATATAGCATATATAATCAACGACCAGACTGGAAAGCAGAAGAAAAGCGTAGTTCTTATTTCTGCCTCCACCAGGAATCGAACCCTCATGATTAGCGTTCCGGCGGCTAACCGATCGCGCCACGGAGGTCGTCAAAATAAAACAAAATATAAGTACAGTACAACATAACTGTAGGAAGTCAGAAGTGGGTTACGCCACCTTGGCCTTTTTGTATCACAAAGCAGTTCGAGAGCTCTTTGACAATCAGGTTAAGTCCCAAGAAGGTGTGAAATTCATTTACAAATCTTTTACTATGCTCGAATCGATCGCTAGATGTCACCCCTACACTTTACCCTTTACAACGTGTACCTTTTGTTATCTTGTCTGTTATTTCCTATCGCCATACAGATCGAGACAATTGAGAAATTTCCGTTTATATGCTAGCACGGTTCCTTTATAAAGTACACTATAAATTACATGAAGAAGGGTGATATAGGAAGTAGCGTTAAGTTATGTCTAGGAAGGTTTGGGCATAAGTGGAAATCAGACTGTAAATGATGACAACCTGATGATCTAAATCACGTGATTATTACAGAAATTAGCCAATATAATAAATATTTATTAATGATGATAAAGTTACTTGAAATCAATATTGAATAACTGCCACAGAATGGGCAGTCGTAGTATAACAGAAGAGTAACGGAAATCTTTCAGTTTGCGTTAGGAGATAAAAGTACAGCATCAATTATTTAGTGATAATGGTGTAAAAAAACAAAAAGTCAATTATACTGATCTGATTTAACGGTTTGGAAACAACTATAATTATATGGTACGCCCAACAGCTACTACCATTATACACTTTTCCAGTTAACTCAAGTTACGATGGAAAATTACAGTAATCAGTGAGATATTGTCAATACACAATCATCAGCGATCATTCAATCAAATCGTATTAAACAGATTTTAGTCATAATTTAATAGGTACTCATAATTTTTAGTTAAACCTAAAATTTATTTTATGACAACAATATGCAAAATAATAATATAAACATAACTCAAACTTTTTCATACTATTATTCCTTATATTAACTTTAAAAATGATGAACATTCAATAACTAATCAACGATAAAATTCATCCCTTCGCCATAAGTTGCATACTTTATTCCCTTCCACAATCATTACCGCCATCCTAACATAAGTTCCAATTATTCTTTTACTTCTAAGTACCTAACACCCTTCCTAAGAATAATGATTTAAACCTATATGTGCTTGCCTTATAAGAACAGGCTGAGCAGTCGTCAGCCGTCGTGGGGCGTACTCACGATCGATCCGCCGTACAAATGGTTGAATGGGTGCGCGCGCCTCAAGCCTTCGTATTGCGCAAGACACCTGTTGGCAGCGAAGCCTACATAACCCGGCCTGCCGCCTCTACAATTCGGCCAGGTTGTATGTCAATGCACTGAACAACCTTCGCATTGCATCGTAAACGCCTTTGCACTATGCTAATGGTGGACTAATGAAGGGTAATGAAGCACTTTGGAGAGTCGAGTTATTTTATTTGATATTATAATGTTGAGTCTAGACGATTTTGGAAGACACACAATTTAAGTTTTATGTTATGTAAATTGTAAAAGTTTTATGTCAAGTAATTAAAAAGTTTTAGATGTGTTTGTTGTAATTAGATTCTACGGTTATTGTATTTTTTTCATATGTGAAGTATAAGTTCTTGACCAACTAATATTACAGAGTAGAAGACAAACCTATCATTTAATATAGCTACAAGACAAACCTATCATTAAACAGTTCATCATCACGACTATTAAAGATACCGCACTATGTACTTGGTTACTTTGTACAAGTACCTAATAATTATTATCTTTTCTTCCTGCATGCAATCTACAGAACTACGAACTTTATGTCTTATGAAATTCACCAGTTCACTTCAATTCATTAGTTCAGTATTATGAATAACCAAATAAAGAACCTACTGAAACTTATTAGTTCGAGCTATAGGCTTATATTATATAGCTAGGGACGAAATGACACGACCACGTCATAGTTAATACAAGTGGGCGCCGTTCGCCGTCTAGACGAAGGGTTCCTGACGCTGTAATATGACCCATCGTGACGTCACTACTTACACAACGATTGCACTCGACACGACAGCAATGATCGAGCACGCGACTAGATTGCTTCCATCGTCCAGTCGAAGGCCTTAATGGGCTTGTCGGATGTAGGATTACTAAGATCAAGTGCGGTTATGATGATGAAATTCAATGGTTTAGGATATTCAATTTTAGTCCCAGATCCGCATGATATCAGGAGTTCCGTTACTATTATGTTATACTACGAGTACTGATTCGGCAATATGTATTCAGTAATTCTTTGAAGTAATTTTATCGCAATTCATAAATAATGGAATAACGTATGCGTTGCGTATAAGTTTTAATGAGGGTTGATAAATAAACAGCAATAAATTGCATTCATGTAAACAACAAAACGATAATTTTGAAATCTTAAGTAACTTGTAATAAACCGCATTATGAATATCAAAGGTAAGGTAAGCTGTCTCGGAAAATAAGTTCCCGAGGCACGTCAAAGCCATTTCGAACTTAAAATATAATGGTTAAACAAGTAGCCATTATGTAAAATAGGTATTGCGAGGTGTATTTATATAATAACTTTTCACCCTGTGGTTTACGCTACGTTATTTCTTGGAAATAGTGGTTTTCAATCATTCTTACGTCCACAGAAACCAAAGTATACGCATATACTTTTATATTAATGCCCCTTAATTTTCGGTAAAGTAGGGTAAATTGTCATATTAAGATTTTTTTTAAATCCCTCTTGCTTTACTGACATCTATTAAGACTCTAATGCATGGATAAAATTATTTCGTACATTACACACAGCCGCTTTATTTACTGATTTTGGCATCCTAGCTCTAGGATAAGATGCTTATATTTTAAGACATTAAATCTTCAATTAGTTTTTATAATCTATTATTCTAAAAAAATACTGTATCTCTATTTAACAAATAATTGTTTAGATTTAATACAAAAGAATCTAGTATATTTGAACACGATATCTCCTTATTATATAGGATATAATAAGGATATAATTGCAAGTTTGATCAATGCTCTTTAAACACTATTTATTCCTAAGCCTCCATATCCGTTGTACGTAGTACGTTGATAACTATGAGACGATTTCAGGTCAGCTTCCTTAATGACTTTGCAAGCAATTAATCCACGTCAAGGAAACACCTCATAAATAAAGAACAATTCCTGATCAGATTTTTCTCACATAATATTCTACATCTATGCAATGGCAGAACAAAAACGATCTCGTATTTCATTTTGACTCTTATTATTATATACCACAGAATTATTTTTACTCTAATGATGGATCCACAAATAATATACTTAAAAAAGGTTTTATTGCAACTTCTTCGTGAGAGGCAAACTATCCACGTATACTTTTTGGTAAAGATAAGCAACACTTGTATGTGAAAAAAATATATGTACATACATACACATCACGCCTGATTCCCTGTAAAGGCAAAGATATTGTTTTTTTCATCAAGAAATAAAAAAATATGACAATGTTTATTCATTATTGTATTGACTACAAATGAAATAGTTTTATGAATACGCTTTTGATACTCTTAAGTTCTATTAATAACGAGTTTATATTCTATAGTATTCTTAGAGCAAACACTTGAACTAAAACCGCAGAAGTTCATTAAGACTCCAACTACATTGTCTGAACCGCCGCTTAGTACAAACAAAGTTGCATTTAGTAATTGTGCTGTTGCAAAACTGTTAAGAGGTTCTAGGATTTGTATTGTGACAGACTCTAGCATTAATTGCTTATGCATTTATAAAGTAATGAAGATTGTCTGATATACATAACAAAATTTTAACGACCACTGTGCTGTGATGCGGACGGTTATAATATTGGAAGCAGCATAAATACCAATTTTCCTGTAGGAGTTCTTCGAACAGGAATGTTTAGTACTGATTTTATCTATAATCTTTTCTTTTTCAATACAAACAAAACTCCCACAGTTATCCTAAGTTAAACTTTCCGAGATACATCCTAAGCAAGTTTTTGACTTTCATCATCAATTTTCAAGTAAAATGACAATACATCACTAAAAATAAAATAAATGCAGTGCTGCACTACTGCTCTTCATTGATAAGTCGTAAACCATAATGTCGCCACTTAGCTAATTACAGTAGTGCACCCTCTTAAGAATAACGGACACAAAGAATGTTTCCCTCAAAATAGAGGGAGGAATAAAACGTCTGAGGGAACAATATTTCTCTTAGACGGCGGGGAACAACTAATGTACTTGTAAATTAGCTGTCATTCTTCCTGACGTATCACGATAAGTGACTAAGGACTTATTGGTCAATGGATATAAGGGGACGATGAACTAGCAATTTGTCTCAAATATCCCATATTGTCGTCATTGCAACCCCAATATGCTACAGGTAAATGTAAATGAGACTCAAAAGTTCTAGCTACTTCAAAAAGGATTGAAGGATGTGAATGTATATGTATATATGTATGTGCGTAACGAGCAGAACTGGGGACCAGACCCGTGCCAAGTCAAACTTTGAAACGCTTGTGAACCAAATGCTGGAAACTGGAACAGGGTGATTGCGCCTTGTAAATATTGTATCGGCGATTGACTAATGTAGTGGCAATAATGTTCAACGGGAAACAAGAAATTTCTTGTAAATGCTTTACAAATTTGTTATATAAACGAAGAAATAAGTATTGTATATATAATTTATAAATTACTGAAAAAGCGTACTTAGAATAGGTATTACTGCAAACACTCAGTAGTGACTAAAATAAATAATTAATTGGATATGGATAAACGTTTCCAAGGAGCCACTTTAAACTAATTGTTGAGGACAAAGTTTGATAAAACTTTGGAGTACACCGAAAATTCTTAGGTGCCAATTGTAGCTGGGCTATTGTTCAAACACCCCTATACCTTTTAGGCCCCTGTAACAATATACTGAAAATAAGAAGCAGGTTACATTCTGTCCAAGTACCAATAGTGATAGTGATTAACTATTCCCATAGCCTATCGTTTGCTTTCATTTCAGAGCTTAGAATTGAATAGGGTTTTTATCTTTTCTTATTATAAATATAGTACTGTATTTAATAACAGTTTGTATTTAGAGAATCAAATATTACATCTACACTTATAATTCAAAATGTAATTTCATACCTAAGCTATTGCAAAGACATAGATGAAATTTTAGGATCTGTACTATAAATTTGTACAATGTTGAAAGATCCTGTCAAATCTCTTTCGACTGCGACACATCCATAAACTTTTCATACATGCTCACATGTCGTCATGCATTTAATATATATTCTGTTACGAGACAATTAAGTTTCACAATATACGTTATTATTCATTGTTTATCTCTTGAAAGTAAGTTTGGATAGAACATTATTACAAGTATAAATACTCAACGCAAATTACTTCCAGGATTTAGTTTTGTACCAAATTGTTCGAATACTGGAAAGTTGTCACGCGATTTTCAACTTAACGCATGCGCCCATACTACGAGTTTCGTCGCTATCTACGAGATCTCATTTCTCGTAGTTGTAGTAATTTGCAACGTAGTTTTTATTGGAGAGTGAATAAATAATTAGTTTTTAATTACCTAAACGTTGACTGTACACATTTCTACTTCTGTATTTCTAGACTTTATTTAAAAATGATTTCAATTTCTAGCATTTGTCATCAACGCATAAGTGACTACTGAACTAGTAACTGAAATTTTAAATATCTAAGTTTATATTAAGTGTTTTTGAAAGATGTAATTACTAACTTATAATTTATGTAAGTGATTAGGGTTAACAAAATTTGATCAGATTATGTATTAGAAATGAGCCTACACATTACAGTAGTTAATGCTTAATTAAATTTGATTAAAATACGGGTAGCTAGAGAAGATTTCTTAATACCACGTTATCTATACTTCACATCTAAGAACTATAAGCACTAAGGTAGCGGTCTTCCATAAGTATCGAAAGCCGATAGAGTACCATCAAGGAGTGTTGGAAGAAATAAGCTATTTAATCATACATCCTTTCGTTTAACCTTTAGCCCAGAACTTATTACCTTCCTATGAATAGATTACGTCTCACGTGAAGATATGGACCCTTCGCAGCATCCAGAAACAGATCACGGATGACCTACATTTATCGGAGCACATAATTATTCCGCCGGTCTATAACGATATCGCCTACACGGTACACACTACGTGCGGAGAATGTGTATTAACTTTGCAGAATTCTCGAGTGGGATGATGCGTCTATTCAACTTTGCTGTACGAGTAAACGTTGCTCGGTTCTAGTCAGGCTATGGTTCAATGGAAATAGCTGCTTTTCTTGGAATTGCATATGATATGACAAGGCGCTTTACATTTAGACTATTAGTAGACTAAATGTAAAGTTTGTGCACATTTAGAGTGACTACCAGTTAGATACAATAACCAATGCTAGCCTGGGAGGTAAATAGAATAGTGATTGTCTTTCCTCCCGGCATCATAGGTTCATACAAGCATCATAGGGACATACTAGGCACAAAGAGTTAAAGAACGCTTTTAGGCGATAAACCAATAGTCAATCGGCAATATTCAATAACCTCACAACCTGTCTTAGCTTAAAGTGATCAAGGAAAATCTTGGAGGTTCTGAGGCCCTCCTTAGCGATTAAGTAACGTGAATGTATGTAAGAAATAACCTCAATGTATTTTTCAAAATAAATCCTATTTTATTGTACCGATCTTTTTTTGCGGAAAGTCCTGACGCGTTTTATTATATGATATACAGTTACCACTAATACTGTATAAAATCATTTAAAATATTATTTAAACAAACAAATACATATATGTAAATAAATGACATAGACAGATTTCCAATTGTTGTTAAGGAAAGTTGTGGTTGGTGACTAGATATTAACGCTTAAAAATATGTCAGAACAGCTTCGTATCAATTGAAGAGAAAGTGAAAAGATGGCAGCTAAAAATTAAGTATGCATTACGACTTTCGGTTTAGTCAAAGCACGCATTTTTACTTTTCTTTTCTGTGGTCCTCCAAGGGACTGCCAGAGGGACCTCGGATAGTAAAGATCTCTATCACATGTATCTATAATATCGAACGTGTATATTACCTGGTAATCATTCTCAGCGACAATTTTTTATATGTGCAAGCGCAGAACAGTCTATCTATCATACAACATCCTGAGGTAATGCCAGTCAGTTCTTCTGGCGAATTTTATACTCCCTTAATCTTTTTCTTAAATAAATTGTTACTATGACAACAGAAAAGATTAATAATTATTAATATTTTCTACGATTCAATATATCCCAAGAAATCCTGAGGAACTTTCCGCCTGTCAGTTCTAAACCCTTAACGCTGCTTGGACACATTAAACATTATATGTATTGTTAAGATGTGTCAATTAAATTTCGATACAATAAGATCCTACATATGTAGTTAGAGGCTTCATGTCGAGGACGCAAGCAATTATATCAAATAGATTTACAGAAAATCTTGACACTAAATGAACAAATGCACACTACATACCAAGAGGGTAAAAAGTTGCTACCTATCTACTAATCTAATCTGTCACCGACTACTACGGTTCTACTACGAAACGCGAACGATACATAATTCTTAGAAACTGATATTACATTCGGACATTTCCTATGTATAGGATCCCAACCACCTCACTCAACGCCACACACCGACTGACTGGTGGCAGGGCATTTTGGCGCCAACGGTAGGGCTGCTGTGGGGCTCCGGTGCCGGTCGTCGGGCCGTGGTGGCGTCGGGAGGGGCGGTATCGATCGCGTACCTTCCTCCGGCCGCAGCAGAGCATCCTCCGAGCGCGCGAAGGTCCGCCCGGCGAAGACTTGAGCCTGGCCAGCCTGCGCCACTGCATGGGGCCGTCAGGGCTCGCCGGGGCTGCGACGAACCACTCGCGGGTGCATCGCGACTAGCGACGCCTGTGACGCGGACTCGGCCGCCGCGACGAATGCCGCCGCCGTACTACCCCCGCGCGCGCATGCGCCCTCCGCGCCATTAATTATTCTCTCTTACTCTGCGTATATGGGTTAGTTCCTTTTTGGGCGATCGATGCGCCGAGACACGGTGCATCGGACGACCTACAAATCGACTTACGATCCGATTCAACGAACGGCCATTAAACATCGGCGGGCCGGGCGTCGACGGTGACACTAAGCTGCTCAGCACAAGGTCTCCTAAAATCAGTTGGAAGCCGTTGAACAATATTTCATACAAATGGCAAAATACGAATTATCCCTTAATTCTCATGAGCATGGTATTAACGTGATTTCCCAACTTTTGGTGACCAAAGACCTTCGCAATCCGTAAATCTACGCACTCGTAGCTATATGCCAATAGATACCTACTGCACTTAAAATTTAAAAGTCAACAGAATTAACTCAACTGATGGAGCAATTTATGCGGCCACCAGAGTAAAGTACTCTGTACAGTATATATTGGAATAATTTAATGTAAAGGCTATTTATTTGTAATTTATCCTAAATTAATAAATAGCAAAATACATTTTGAAAACAAACCTCTAAGGAGTTGCACTACACAAATAATTATAATTATATTGTTAACATTTTACTACACAAATTTACTATCATATCAATAAAATATACATTTACAAGCTTAAGCGATGTAAATCATTCAATATGAATCGGCCGATGCTAGAAGCAGCTGTAGCCTAGTGGGCAAGACCACTGACTTCGTATTAGAGGTTATAGGTTCGAATCCCGTATCTGCCATGTGCCAATGAATAAAAATAAAAATGTGTTTTTCATCTACGTACATATTTTACAGTCGCTGACGGTGAGGGAAAAGCCAGTAACTGAATACGCTGATACGGTTCACTACCTAACATGTTGGGTGCTGTCTATCTAGTAAAAGGCAGGCTTTGAGTGGCATAGCTAACATGCCTTCGAATTCAATGGGCACTGATACCTCGGGGTGCCACAATAAAAAAGCGAGTATGTACACAGCAGTGAAGAGTAGGTTTCATAGTGTCATTGCCTGTACACGTCACGAAAAGCCACTTATAAAGTAGAGTGCTAACTGGTTAAACTTACGTTCGTATACTCACGCCTGCATATAAGGGATGGCAGACTCTCGCTGACCACCTTAAATTACCCTGACGCATCTCTTACATCACTCGCACTCTAACTGGTGAAAAGAAAGAACCGTTTTTGTAACTCTATCTACTCTGTGAGGGATAGTGATCATGACAGTCATGTGTATTTATGTAAGTTTATGTAAGAGGGTATGAGTGGTCGTTTATTATCCAAAAGTAATTCTTCTGTAAATACAGTACAACAAGTACAATATATTAACAAGACTTTTCTTAATAAGCCATTCACCACTAAGGTTATGTCGGCTCAAGTACAAACACTGATGCCACGGCGTTTGCACTTGTTATTCAGTCGCCATGGTTACACCAACGCCGCCAGCCACTCCAACCGAAGAAAAACGGAGTCGATGTCCAATTCTTCTCCTCTTCCTTGTTCTTCGGTTCGTTCCAGTTGAGGATCCAAAAATAATCCCAAAGCAAACATATTTAGCCAGTTTGGCATCACAATTGACTAAATTATATTCATTCATTATATACAGCCAAAAATAATTATTTGTATTTTCAACTTTCACTGAGCTGCTGACTTTCTTGACGAACCATAAACGACTATTAATAAGACTTGGTATTGGTATATATTCTGCTGAGCAGATCTTATATTCAAATCTTTCAAGGAATTGATTGAAATTACATAATTAAGAAAGAAATTGAATGTACAATACATAGTCAAAGCCTGGCATAACTTAATATCCTTGCGAGGTACTCATTGGTTCAGGGGGTTCGCCATGTCCCGTAATTTTATGACTACCTAGAAACATGTGTTGACCAGGCAGTAACTACTCAATGTGACCGGTGGTAAATCGTGTCGCCATTCGAAAGCACTGATTATCTGTCCAGGGAACAGGTAGGTTTCCTCAATGTTCCTGCTGCACCATAGTATTTGTGGCATTTCACAAATGTGTTTTTATTGTATAAATAGACAGAAAATCAGAAAAATTCCCTTGATACATGCTCTGAGGTTTAAAACCCACCCACTGAAACAGAGTCGAACCCTCAGCAACTGAGGGATGCTTAAAGTAAGTTTTACTAAATGAACTTGGGACTATATAATTATACAACTATTATGTACAAAAATCCATTTATTGACTTAATCTAATAAGGTTACAATTATAAACAGCCTCATTAAAAGTAATACCTAAATGAACAAATTAATTACAGATTTACACATAATCAATCACATGTCTTAACTTATAACCTATTCATTCATATACATCATTGTGTCTTGTTTCTTCGCAGGTGTGCCCAAGGATCTTGAAGCATAGATGGATGTAAATATGCATCTATGTTGTCTTGTCTTTGACTTGCATTGCTGCGGTCATTCTGAAAACACAAAAAAGACATTATACAAACACATCATCTAAAAATATCCATTTTCACTGCACACCTTAATTAAAATTTTCATAAGAAAAAATTATACCTTAAGTAGAAGTCTATATTGACATGTATAATCAGTTAAGAATAGGTTTGAAGAGGCCATAATTTACATACTCCATATTTATAGAATGAAACTACATGAGGAGCTTTTACAACTAAAAAGGGATTATCTTTGCAATACACAAAAAAGTATAAAACTTAGCACAGCTCATCCTGAGTTGTTAAATGCTGATCAGGTTATACTTTTAACAGTTATACAGTTAACTTTGGTGAAGCAATACTCTAACAAATTATTATGTTCAGCATTATGAAATAAACAAGTGATGTACATATATCATATATATCGTAATATGAAACAACAAGTTAATAACTTACATCATAACTAGAATTATTTTGAAACGAGTTGTTTCGTTTGTTATATCCTCCAGCAAAACGTGGACTATACGATCCAGGGCCATTGTTGAAACGGCCGCCACTATTGTTAAAGTTTTTGTTCGGCCATCGTCCTCTTTTGGGGGTGCTCTGACTTATGGGTATAAAGTTATCGTTTGATTGATAGTTTCCGGACATATTGCTTCAAACTTTGGTTACAAAAGAATATTATATCAACGTGTACAGTGAGTTTCTATATCATAAAATCAGAAACAACGTTAACCAAAACACTAACAAACGATGCACTATACTCAGTTTTCAGATAGAATAATCCGAAACACGAAACGAACTTCCCAATTTCCTAAACAAATTCAACTAAATACTGTAGCAAGAGAGTATAGCTCCAGAGCATAACAAAATACTAAAATATGATTCACTGTCCACATTAATGTATCACAATAAAAGTTTTTATTTACAACAATTCAATGGATTTGTACTTGTAATTGAATGAAATGCACATCAAGTTTGCCTCTAACACGTAATTAACTTTTATAGCTGTGAGCAAAATTGTAAAACGTAAAATTAATTTGTCACTGCAGCTAATATTGAAAGATTTAATCTAAGGTTCAATTAAATGGGTTAAAGGAAAGGATTGAAAGGTAGCTGAGACGCTTGTGTTTGTGTTTTTTGGGCGATGGGGTAGCAACCTATTACTATTTTTCAAATTATGACCTCACAACTACAATATTCATGTTTAATAGTGACGAGAGAGATTTTTTATGTTTTGGAAGTTTTGTCCACACTGAAAGGAATTAAAAGGCGAATTTATATTTATTACTATAAAAAGATCTCATATTAGCCAACTGTTTGTTATTATGTTAATTAGCCTTGCAATTAAAATAACTAAACTCAAACTAAATGTAAAACTACTACAATATTTATATTTACTGATATACTTAACCCTAGAAAGATAACCTACGTCGAAAAGGCGCCCGCGCGATGAATATCGTGCTGTCTTTTTCGACTAACAATAGGTATCGAGTTGTCCTTTTCAACCAACTCATACGTCGATCTACTCTCCCACGGGATGGCCATATTTTTGCAGTAAGTACCATAGTTTAGACAATACGGCAAACTCATGCGCTTTTTAGGCGTATGGTTATCTTTTATGTAACTTTGAGCGATTTTTTGCTGTCGTGTTATTGAACATAAAGTGATGTTTATGGGTTTTGTTTTAAGGAAGATCATTTAGTATATTAATATAACAAGCAAAAGAAGATTGGCAGATGATTAAATGCAACAGATTCTTGGGGAATTAAAAAATACACGATCTCGACCAGTTTGTAGCTCAATGTTACCTTTGACGCTAGTTTCGTATAAACCCAAATCATATAATATGGTGTATTTTTTATTATCATGCGCCTAAGAAGGTGTTCTCAACTCAACAAACAGCAAGCCTAAAATAATAATGTATTATAATCAAGCTAAAGAGGGGTTGACACTTTCGATCAGATGTGTTCTGAAATGTCTTGATCAAAGAAAACTAATAGATGGCCTCTGGCAATATTTTATGGTATTTTGAACATTACTTTCGTGAATTCGTATATCATATATTGTCATAATGTTTTGTCTGTAAATGAAAAGCCATTAAACCGACGAGAACACACGAAAAAACTTAGTACTCGGCTAACTGCCCCTTTGATGTTGCAAAGATTAGATGCTCCCACTTTGCCAAGACATTTTCGGAGTAATATTGAAAATATTCTCCCAAAGTCCCATGGCCAAGCTTCTGCAGATAACGAAGAGCTTCTAACAAAAAAAGGCGTTACTGTAACTACTGTACTCGTCTAAACAAAACAAGAATGTCGAAAACTACTGGGGCCGAATGTCGAAAAACACTGTGGGGTGAACACGGAATTGACGTTTGTCATGCCTGTATACAAAGTACCCTTTTTGATGAAATAATTGATTTTTCAGACTGTATATTTAATAGTCAAACTAGTTTATAAGAAAAAATCGCATTATTTCAGTGATTTTTCATAATTTAGTCCATTTACAGAGAACACTGTAATATTTTGTTAATTTTGGAAGCCGATAATTTTTTTTTGTTTAAAAATGTTTTCATTATATAATTTCTTATGAAATATCATTTTTATTTCTAAATAATAGTCTAAACCCCTAAAATAATACATTTATTGGCCAAAATATTACTTATTACCATTACAAAATGACATTTGAAAATCGTGCGCCTTTAAAGCGTATGGTTATCTTTTACGTAAGTCGTGGGATGGTTATCTTTCTAGGGTTAATGTAAAAACTTTATACTCATTAAATTATATGATCATATTTTAAGTTTGTTTTAATAATTATAATAATAATAATATTTGGACATTATTACACTAATTGAACTAGCCCCTCGGTAAGTACATTTAAGACAAAACAAAACGAATTTCATTCAAAATATAATCCTCTGTTCACTTCCCTATAAAAACTTTTAGGGATGGCTTTATTCATTCGTTATAGTGATGTATTTGCTTTTAATAAATACAACCCATTGTGTTAAATCATTACCTCTTTACATTATTTTGATTTTATTTCTTAACTCTTATAAGTATTCAGTGTCCGCAAGAATGCGTAATAACCTGATAAACTCTTACTGTGCGCTGTGCAACGCGCTCTTTTGGCGGCCATCTTAGATTTTACGCCATTATTTTACGCGTGGAATTCACATCACTTGGTCGACTTGTCGATAAATTCCTATTGATTGTCAAAAGAAGTGTTGGGCTTTACGAAATTCAGATTTTGTTTTGGTTAGCTTAGAGATGTGTTTATCTTTACCTTAATTGAATTCATAATAATCAAAATGGTAAAAATAGAGGATTTACGGGGTCGTTGTCGAATATGCCTCAAAGAAAAGAAGCAACTATGCCCATTGTTCAAATATCAGATGTCGGGTAATTATGCTGAGATGCTTACTGCAATCGCCAATTTACAGGTACTTATATACTATGCCAGTGTTATTACTGAATAATTTATATATTGCTATTTTATCAACATTTATGTACAAGAGTCGCATATAAATAACCTCAACTATCAATTTGTTATCTTTGTACAACCTGAGGTAAACATAGTCAGCTATTTTTTAGCCTTATTATTAACTTGGATTATTATACCCCTTTGTATTTATTTCAAGGTGGAGCCAAATGATGGTTTACCTGATAGAATCTGCTCCAAATGTGCGACTGGCCTTGAGAATGCATACATCATCAAGATCACCGCTGAAAGGTAAGTAACTTAAATACATTGTTCATGATGCAGTGAATATTCCTAAAATTTTTAAACATTATCCACAACTATTTCTGTATGATTGAAAATATTGTTAAGTATTTTTATTTGTGAATGATTCCTATCCTATTACAATCAATATTCCTCCACCAATACTCCTTAAACTAGCAAGCTTGTTGTGTAGTTTGAGAATAGAGAAGACAAAAACTTTCACAGTCTATAAACCTTTGTTTGGCAGTCAAAGATCCAGGTGTCTAATACTGTAATTGCCTAGGTAGTCATTACATGGCCACTGCTCATTGACGAGATAGTGCTTAATGTGACATGCGCTGAACTAGTGTGGTGACACTAGCTCCGAGTGAACCTATCTATTTTTCCTGAACAAGTAATAGTCAGTGCTTGGTGGTGTATATAAGCACTGACTATTTACTTGTTCAGGAAATAGATAGGTTCACTCATAATGTTTTATGTATTGCTGCATTTAGTAAATGTATCTTTATTGTGAAAATGTACATAAAAAATTTCATTTCCATTCATACATGCTGCTGGGTATGAACTCTGTCCCGCTGGTTTAGAATTAAGTCCCCATGACTGAAATACACCAGAACAGTAGTGTGCTTCTTGGGAAACAATATGCCTGTGTTGTCATGTTACTGTTTGGTTTTCATTTGTCTCAGCTAACCATTAAGTATTATCTCTCAACAGGTCTTACAAAAAGATGATGGAAATTGTTAAACTCCAGAAAAAGGACTCCAAACAAATTAAATTTAACTCAATTAATGACATAAAGAGTGAGATATTAAATTATGACGTCAAAGCAGAACCAAAATGGGAATATGAAGTTGAGGTGTTAGATCAAAACATGCTAGGGAATAAAATTACCTCAGACAATTCTGATGTGGTCATTGCAAACACTGTTATCAAGAAATGCTCTGCCAATTCAGACGATACTGCTAAAACACCTAAAGAAGAAAACTGGGATATCAAAATAGATAAAAAAGAAGACAGCAAAAGTAACATAAGCAATGTAAGTAATTTATAGAACAAAGTAATTATCAAAATAAGTTAAAACATAAACATGACGCATGATCACCTATACCCCGTTCAATGGTGTACAATACACATCTAAAGGCTTCAAATTATTGGCCTATCTTGAAAATTGCCAGATTTCTTTGAAGTGATGTGTGCTAATGAAAATACAGAACACTTGTGTTGAAGCCTGAGGCTGAAATCAACTTAATCATTTTATGCACAATCATAGTTCAGTAGAATCACAATCATACTTTATTAATTAGTTGAGTTCAACCAGTGCTCTAAGAAGGGTACATTAAGTTCTTGATCCTTTGTTTTTTAGATTTTATCCAGTTTATGTATAATTTTAATATGTTCTTTGAAAGTATGTTTAAAAATATATTTTGTATCAAATTTATAGGATGCTATGGATGATGAAGATTTCTTTCAAGATGATGATGATGATAAGGATTATGTTCCTGAGGAAGAGGAAATCAAGCCTAAAGTAAAAAGACAGCCTAGATTAGATCTTAGCCTTCTTGCTGGCAAAAAGAAGATTAAAATAATAACAAAAGAGGAAGCTAAAAAATTGTTCAAAGACTCCGGAAAAGGAAATTTGATTACCTGTTGTAAGTATTATGTTCATTTCAATGTTATATTCATAATAAATATTTAAGTAACTATTATTGTCTCGTATTTGAATCATTTTATAAAAAGATTTATATAATCTACATACATATATACATAAATTCACTTATTTTCATCCCTGAAAACATCTCCATGCTTATTCTTAGTCCTTGGTATTATTAGCGTGAATTTTGGTATTATGATGATACACAATCTAAAACTATTATTTCATTGCAGATCCCATAACGAAGAACGGTGTTAAAGGTCCACCAATACTCCTGAAAAGACCTAAAGACTCCACTGTGCTTAGATCGAATGTTAAACAGAGATCACGAATAAGCGATGATGATGACTCAGACTCGAAAACTAGAGTCAAAATTGAGAAGAAATTCAAAAATAAAGAGAGAGAGAAACTGGTGTGTCCTGTATGTGGTATACTTACGTACACTTTGAAATCTCACATGTATACGCATGATGGTAAGTTTAAGATTAATTGTTAGTTATGTTGGCATAGTAATGTAAGAAAAGTCATACATATCTAAGTACAGCGTGCTAGCTTTTTGATCACATCATACTGTAAATACATTCTCAAGTGACTAATATGTGAATTAGTTGACGATCAAAAAGCTTGCAATGCCTGCATGCAGCGTTTTCTATACAGTAGAGGTGAGTGTCATAGCTTAGGAAATATTTTTTCACAGATACAAATATATTACTTATTTGATTTATGATAAGCGGATGTAGCCCAGTGGGTAAGACCTCGGACTTCGTATGAAAAAGGTCCTAGGTTCGAATCCCGACTCTGGCATGTACCAAGGAATTAAATTTAAATATGTGTTTTTCATTTACGTACATAATTTACAGTCGCTAACGGTGAGGGATAACATCGTGAGGAAACCTGTCTATACCTCAGGATAGGTAATAGTCAGTGCCTATATACGGCGATACGGTTCACTACCTATCACGTTGGGTGCTGTCTATCTATCTAGTGATACGCGGGCTTCGAATGACCCATACCTAACATGCCTTCGAAATTTCGGAGATGGGCATTCAAGCCTCTGACTACCCCGCCATAATAAAAAAGGGAGTATGTCGTGAAGAGTATGTATATTTTATGTATGATTTATGAATGATTTATTCTGTTTCAGAAAAAAAGAAGTATACATGTACAGAGTGTAACAAATCGTTTGTCCAGAAAAGTAACTACCAAGTTCATATGAAACAACACACTGGTATCAGAGATCATATTTGTGAGATATGTGGGGCAGGGTTCTATTGCCAGAAAGGATTAATCAGGTACATTATTTCAGACACAAAAGACAAACACTTTAACCCTGCAAGGGTAGGCAGAGGTTGGGAGCCCCTCGCACTGTTGGGCTAATAATTTTATTGCCTCACTCAAACGATTGGTATCGACGTGTTAACCTAATAGTGTGTAATCAATGAGACTTGTAGTAAGCCATGTCAGCATTTAAGAAAAAAAAACTTTATTCACTACATAACATACAAAAAGACAAACATGGAAAAAAATGCAAAGAACACCGTTGATGCGGTGAAAAGGTGCTGTCTCAGTATGTATATGATGTAGCTAGGCTACATCACTGGTTCTCCGGCAGCACCCGATTCAGAAACTGTCACAAGCTTCATATAATAAATAACAAACATACACAAAATAATTTAATTATAATATACATCGTGACAAATACAGATATAATACTTACTTTTACATAAAATTTAGAAGCATTGACTGTCACCCGTTCGAGGAATAAGTAGATTTTATTATGAACATCATACTATTCTATTGTTATTCACCATACTAGCTTCAATATGTAAATTAGTCTATAATAAAAAGAGAGTGTTAGTTAAATAGTCTCTACTTTCTACTAAAATCTATTTACCATTTTCAGGCACAATTTAATTCATAAGGGAGACAGACCATTCGCTTGCACGCTATGTCCACGGCGGTTCTTAGTTGTAAGTATGAATACATTGTTGTTACAACTCTCAGGGAACTTATTAAATTATGCATTTTAGTTGGTAATTTATAATGTTAGCAACTTTTAAAACTAAATAGTTAACACATAATTACATTTTGTGGTAAATAACTATTACATATATACATTTTGTAGAATAAAGCAAGAAATTAAAACTATTACTATAACTATTACTATTACTATAATTATATAACTATTACTAAATTAAACCTAAAGTAGAAATAAAAAGTAAATTACATAGAAAATATCTTTATAAACATCGCTTTGTAGAAAAAAACGTACATATTTAAATTCCCATTTTTAAACAAATGTATTATTGTAGCGTTGCGACCTGAACCGGCACATGCGCATCCATTCGGGGTACAAGCCGTACAAGTGCAACACGTGCACCATGTCCTTCAACGCCAAGCACCAGCTGCAGAACCACGAGCGGATGCACACGGGAGAACGGCCCTATGTGTGCCAGGTAATGGGTCTTTAAATTTTTTTGACTTTAAGAGTAAGGAGAGGGTATATATGGATCTGTGAACATG
The DNA here is from genome assembly GCA_030578115.1 of Leucoptera coffeella. NCBI lineage: Eukaryota > Metazoa > Arthropoda > Insecta > Lepidoptera > Lyonetiidae > Leucoptera > Leucoptera coffeella. The sequence goes on from JAMBLF010000407.1 coordinate 209,313, forward strand.
TAACATAATTGCTGTCTGGCAATCAAACATCAATGATGGAGGCTAAATATATCGGAAACATGTTAACATCACAGTCTACATTCAAGTTATATACAAAATTACTTTAAATTTATTCGTTTTCTTATATTTTTATAATATAAATTTGCCTTTTTGAATAATGTTGTCATATACCAAATTTGAACATTTTTTTTCTTCTTTGTTCAGGTGTGCAACGTTGCGTTCAGCTACAAGGTGAATCTCAACAATCACGCGTTCAAGATGCACGGCATCAATCTCAAGTTCAAGTCCATTTACGTTATCACCGAGGAAGTGATACAACGAGAGATGGACGGCACTGGCAACGAGACGAAGCTGGCTATCAACCAGATATTGCCCGAAATACACAACGTGCCACAGCCGGCGGCCCATGAAACTGTAGTACATTCGACGTTTTAATAGAATAAGGTTGAACAAATTTATAAAGAGGGCTTTAACATGGTTAATTGCTTGGATGTTTGAGAGTAATTATGTGTTGGGGATGAAATAGAATGCTATAGCATCCGCCAAGCCTATTAGCACGTGTTGTCATAAATTAATAAGCGCTAGGATCAATAATAAACGATGCATCACTACGATCTTACTACACTATCACTAACTTAAGATCCCTAAGTGCGAGCGAGCGCGCAATCGGCAATATTGCACGCAAGTTTTATGGCAGTGTGTGTCAAGAGGTTTGGCAAGTACAATAATTACGTCCCTAAGTTACTGAAATGTTTTAGGATGTGACTAAAGGACTGAAAGTTATGGAATGATTGGGTAATCGGCAAGGAACCTGTAATAAATATTCTTTATCAATGCCACCATAGCACTGTTTTGGTTAAGGTGACTATAGACATATTTTGTCTAGTGTGAAAAACTTTTAACCCAATTAAGAACATAATTGTGTTGTGTTAAAATATTTGAAGAATGTTTGACTCTTTTTGGAACGCCTTGTATGATAATGTGTACATAGTACTAGTTAAGGTTTTGTGTTATGTTTAATAAGTTGGGTTTATTCCAATTGTAGAATAAACGTTGATTGTTGTATTTAATCGTCAAACTATGATTAGAAATAAAATATACTTTCTACTGAACCGTAACTGATTTTACAATTTCTTCATTGTATTTTCATTAACAATATATATAATATGTATAAATTTCACGTGACGACCTTTGCCCGTTAAGAAGAATTCAAAGGGTACCGCGTATTCCTCTGTTTAATTGAGAAATATCTCATTTAAGGCCACATGTTTTCTCTCACAATAGATATATAGTAGTAATGTTTTTCAATGGCAAATGGCGAAATCTTATACGTAAAATTATGAAATACAGCAAATATCAATAGTAATTGCTCTGCCTGGATATGGAACCGGGAACTTCTTGTTTCCGAATTCTTGATCTAGTTACACGAGCCACACTAACTTCTTTTTATTAAATACATTATAACAATTTGATTTATTTTTAGTTTACTTTAAAATTGTACATTGTTAATAAAGCAGAAAATAAATAATATCAATGTGTTTTAATTCTTCTGATTACATAGTTGAGCTTTGATACATATATTAGCATCAATGCCCGATTGTACTTCGAACGTGAATAGCGTTTTATAAGCTATGTATCGTCCCGTTAAGTCCGTTACGGTTGTTTTTACTATAAAGCGATAAGCAAATGTCACATGCATTTCCTTATAACAAAGTAGGTACCACGTATGCCAATATATCAAAGCCCTGAGAGGCCTAGGAGAACCAATTTCCGACGTTTCTTTATCACAAACAAAAAAATATAACATTCGTTAGGTTTTGTTAATAATAGCATTATTTTAATAAAACTGAGGCGAAGCCTCTTATGTTATACTTATACGCAGTGCATTCGCGATTTGTGCTAAGGATAATTATAACGACCAATTTTGAAATCCAAATACTTTATTTATATACTTTTTTTCAGATACTCCCACAACATAAAGTCTTAACTATAATCAAGCAGTAAATCATTTACTTAGAAAAGGGATAATGTACTAACTGTTCCAAATTTATAGTAATATTTTTTGATCTTACAAGTACTATGACAACACTATGATCGAACTGAAATTAAGTAATATACAGAAGAATTTACTTAGGTGTAGCTTAAAATTATGTATTGCCTAGGTTGCACGGCAGATTCATAATATATTTATTTACACATGGCAATATACGAGTATGTAGTTATTTCTTATATAAAATGAAGCAGTCCTATAGAGTATCGTATTGGCATTGACTTATAATATATTTAGAAAATGTTTTAAATCACGTTAGTTCCAGTCGAAGTCCTTAACACAAGTACACCCAATGACAATAGACTTTCTTTCAGCTTTCCAAGAAGTTTTCAAGTCATGCGGCATCTCCATGTCGGAAACATCTTTCAGGAGCGTTTTTCTTTTGAGAACAGTTATCTGCAATCAAATATGAGAATTAAGTTATGAACAATAGGTTTAGAACGTACTATCACGTATATATCAATAAAATGTCATGGAAAAGTTACATTACGATTGAAAAATTACTCAAATAGTAATAAATGATTAAATAACTTGTTATGTTTTCAATTCAATTATATTTTATTGTGGATGTATGCCGTTATAGTGTAAGCTTTGAAGTAGACTAATCATGTATGAATTTTACATAAAATTTTCGGAATAAAAATTACGATATTCGTTAAATGATATTAGTTAAAATTACTCAGTGTGAATTCCAATTTTAACTAAAAACTCACGTTGTACAGATTCTTCTCGCATCTATAATTTCGTGGACACATCCGGTCGTTGCAAGATTTCGTCTCGATGTAACGTGGGAAATATTCCCCACCCAAATCTCGTAGTTGTTGCTGCAAATTCAAAATTTAACCTTAGAAATAGATATGTATTTCTTTCATACGATACATACGTTCAGCTGTTTTAGTGATCTTTTAATAAATAAGTTTTCAAATGCCTAGAGATTAGTTAGTTTCGATTTTTCCGAATGTATATGAATGTATACTTTCGACGCTTAAGTAGTCTTGTTACGAAACGAGAGTTAACTGAGTGAGAGATTTATTTCATACTTTGTGTTTATTCATAATGTATCAGTGCTTCCCCAAGTAGCTTAAACATTCAAAGTAACCTACTATTGTAGATACATTGACTAAAAGAAACGAACACATGGTATAAGGTTATAGATTCATTTAAATTATTTTATTTCTGAGTAGTAAATTGAAAAGTTCTGGTTATCAATTGGTATAAAAAATTGCTACGTAATAATAAAATAACATTATACTTAACATTGAAGAAGTTAGATGGTGAACTTCTGATCCCCTCTGCTGTTGAAGATTGCTAAAATATTTGGACACCATTATAAAAGCGCACTTACACGACATTAAACACTTCAATAAAGCAAATAAATTATATATGTGCTGCCTTAGACACTCCCGTCTAAGGAACGAGTTTAGATTCGGAAACTGTAGGTTCCCTGTTCCAACCCCGTTCGGTGCATATAGCGATTAAAATTTACATAAACAATGGCATAAGCTTGAAGCGAAAATGTAGACGTTTACAAATTTCCTGAATACTTACAAAATCCTCACAAGAACATGGTGAATCCGGTATAATGGGCTGTAACACAGAAAACTATAAATAAGCCAATAGTTGCCAATGTTATTTTAACATTAATCCATGTCCGTTTATTCTTTTGGGGTGGACAGGACCACGGAGACATCATTTCTCTTTTGATCCACTTTTACTATTGGATTTCTTAAAGCATGAAAAAGTGTAATTCATGAACGTTGTGGTATAAAAGAAGATGTAATGACGAAAGTAGAGAAACGAATTTATAAAGCCAAAATGGAGGGTAGAGTTAGACGGGGTAGGCCGCGAACAACATATACAGATAAATTCGAGACATCCTTCTCAAGGCGGATGTATGCAACGAAGCAGCAATTACATGAGTACTGATTCATTCGAGTATAGTTATAATCCATTACTATACGAGTATACTATAATTAAACTGCCTTACATTGTGTTTCTCCACTTTGATGTCTTTGATGTTCCCACTTTTCCTGGTTCTAGTTTGTATGGAGTTATCCAGCAGAATTATGTCGTTTCTGATCATGTTGGCGTAATCCACAATCAGAGGGGGAGCTTGCTCGCTTATTTCGGGATCCATGTTTTGAACGGCGTACGTGATGTCTGTTGATACAATAGTAAACTTTAGTACACTGCATTTGCTCCTTTCGCGAGTTTGTAATCCATTTTTAGTCCAAAATATATAATTTACTGAGTTAAAAAAAAAGTATAAAAAATACGATATTATGGAACGGTAATTTTATATCAATTCCGTTATCGATTAGGTACATTTGATAACAATTTATTCACATGGGGATGTATTCGTCATTTGCATCGCATGAATACATACCATTAGACAAAATGCCATTCTCTAACGCTTCCTGCATAACATAGTTTTGTTTGGTCATGTGGGTTCTTCTATCTTCAACTAAGAATTCATCGACGTCTTCTTGCTTGGTGCGGCTGTCGACTAAAATGATGAGCAAACTACTTGCCAACACCGCGTGGACAATCTAGAAACATCATTAATATCTTCACGGGGTGGGCAGAACCTCAAAGATATAATATCTCCTAGGTCAATTTAGGTATGAATATTGGGGTTGTCATTTCATAAAGGAACAATCCTATTAAAACAAAACTAGGAAAATTTATACTAAAAATACTGGAATGAACATCAAAATAATTAGTCTCAACTCAAACGTAACTTTTTCTGTGCGATTAACTATATTTTTGGTGTACATTTCAATATTTTGTATGAGTATTAAATTAATATAGCCTATTGGGTGAACAGAACAAATGCTCCGAAGAACCTTTTGTCAATGTTAGCATTTTGTTACTTATAAACATGTCGTACATAATTCATAAATATAGGCTTTAAACGGATTCGGCATAGATGCTTTTGTATATATAGATTGATGTTAGGCGCTTGAATCTGAATCAGTTGGTACCGATTTCAAACTCTAAGTACGTAAAAAAAAAAAAATCTATGTAACATTTATCCTCAGTCACATCATGTAGGTATACATATTAATTAGTCATAAAACCCTAAAAATATCTAATGTTGAGAAAAAAGAATAAAACACCTTATTCATGAAAAGTCAGTAATGGGAACCTTCATTAACAAGTCTAAAATGGAAACCTAAGCCATTAATGGTCCCTTACATACACATTTTTTAAACAAACCTAAATAAATGAAATTTAAAAATCGTTACGTTATTTTTTTATTTAGCACCTTTTTACATAATATACAAATAAAAGTAAACTATTACACCTATTTAACAAGCCCCTTGGTAAGTTAATTGAATATTAGTGTTAAGAAGGGTGAGTCAACGAAATAATTATATACTCATTAGTATAGTTTGATACATGTTATAAATAAAGATGTAACATATAATCAATGAATGTATATATAATATATACGTCATATAACATAATCTATGTGATATATAAAGGGTTTTGTTATACAATATAAGCAACGAATAACTTACTAGAGATTTTATGGTGCTCATATTGAATAAAAATAATTCCTATAAATACCTGTCTCATGATTGCTTCTTCATCGAGGCTTCGGACGTGGACTGTTTGTCCCCCCATGTCACCTGCTTTTATATATGGGGTAATGATTGACAATGCAAAGAAAAGGTCCATTAACACGTAACGAATACACGGTCAGGTACCCTCTTGTTAAGACCCTCTTTTAAAACAACAATGCGTATCGCATTACAATCAATAAGGCGCTAACGTAAATAGCTAAGGAGATGGGAGGGCTTTGGGTGGATAATCTAAAACACGAATAGTGCGACTCGGAATTAATGTAGCTACAAGTTGATATGTCGATGTGGTACTAATTCCATTAGGATATTTTACTAGGGTCAATGCGTTTATATAAGTTATGCACGAAATCCAAATATTGTTGTTTGTTAATACTTTAGGATTACTGTTACCTATTCTCACCATATTTTCCGCCTTTTGTAATTTGGGTGAATAATTTATAACAACTACCTCGCATACATTGGCGAAAGACATTATATGTATATAAGTGATGTGGAAGAGCGCTTACATAAGCGCCTAATAAGAAGGATAACCATCAAATCGGATATTCTATTTCAAACCATAGCAAGTCCACTTTTTGTGAGAATCGGTGTTTTTGCTAATTTCAACTTTATTCACCTATATACACATGCTAAAGTCCTTAAAACACCAATTTTTCTACTACTTTTCCATTAAAAAAAATCAAGTCGAGGTTTTTTGATAGAAATATTGTAACTTTTATATAAATTCTATTTCATAACATAGCATGTCAGGATTTCAATTTGAAAACACAGCAAGTAAAATGACTTGCTATGTTATGAAATAGAATTTATATAGAAGTTACAATATTTCTATCAAAAAACCTCGACTTGATATTTTTTTATGGAAAAGTAGTAATAGTAGTAATTAATTTTAGTTCTTCCTGATCATAACATAGTAATTCAACTGACTAAGTTTCGAAATTGAAAATTGAATGTGATTTCCTATAAACAAACCATATATTTTGCAGTAAGTCGTATAAAACAGAAACAATAAAATATTCCTGAATTTAGAGTATACGGGATGAAAGTCAAGGATATTTTGCACCTTTTCATCTAAAAATCATTTCTCTAGCTATCATAGTTTTTGAAGGAATGGGTTCGCAAGTTGGCAACCTGTTTTTCTGCTCTCCTGTAAAATTTGTAAAAATGGACTTGCTATGTTTTGCTTATAATATTTAATTCATACCTGGGAACAATTTTTGTTTATCTGAGAACGAAAATATTTCGTGGAAATAGATCTATTTATTAGGTGATACAACTTGATGACAAATATAAATTTTGATGATAGAAAATATAGTTCCCTTAGTGAAAATGATGGAAAGGGAATTCGATGTAGCTCATTTGTTTGGGGCTTGACTCTGTATCAGTGGGTGCAGGGTTCAAATCCCGCTTGAGCATGTACCAATGAAGTTTAATGAATGTCTATGTACAGTATCGTAATAAAAATACATTTACGAAATGCGTCGAATACTACGGTGAAGGAACACATCTTGAGGAAACCTACCTGTTCCCAAGTAATAGTCAAAGCTAGTTAATTGCGACATGGCTTACCACCTGTCACATTGAGTACAGACTATCTGGGCAACACGTGGGTTCAAGGTGGTCATAGAGTTATTACCTTTGCAATTGCGGAGATAGACACCTGAACCTCTGACTACCCCGCAAGGATTAATGGTCGTGAACGCGTTTGTCTTTGTTTTTATTATGGAAAGGGTTTTTTTTATAAATGTAGAAATTTATACAACTTGCAGCTTAAATAATATATACACATATTTTAGACTAATAATCATTTAATAACACAATGAGGGTCAGACAGTTGGAACACGATACTTGGTTATCCCTATAGAAATATTCGACTGGGAAGGTTACCAATAACGCCCTCTAGTTAGTCTTTAATGTTTTTTTTTGCATGGGACCTGTTAGGGAAACTTCATGAACTCATAACTGAACCAGAGTTCTTGATGAATTCGCTAGAGTCCCATTTGTCCACGGATTCAATTCCTATCCATTTTTTTAAAATATTTTTAATGTACATTTGAGTTTCCTTTTTTTCTATGGGTTGACCAGTTTTGTAGGACGACAAATCGCCGCAATGGGAAGATCGGGGGATGAGCTTTGCAGGTGCGTCGTACGACAGATCCTCTAACACCCCCAATCGGTGCCAAGGGTCTAACTCTCCGTTTACGAACACTACTTTGGTGACGTTCGGAGTCAGTCCTCCAAAATAACTATTTGTGGCATTAACAGACCTTTCTATCCATTCTTCGTTAAATTGTTTACCATATAATCTCATACACATTTTGTAGAACGTTTCAATGGGGATACGTTTTGTAAAAGGCTGATTATCAGAGGCTGTAGTTTTAGCATAACTAAACTCATTACACTTTTGGAAAATCCAAGAGAAGTAAGTTTCCCCGTCCTTTGTAATATTATCTATTAGTTTATCGAAATCAACATTTTTGCAATCTTTTTCGTCATCGTAAATGTCTAATAATTCATCTACAAAGAAATCAGCATGATGATCATGAGAAACGTGTCTATTAGTTTCAGTGTTATTGGACATTATTTTCTCACAGTGTTCCTTAATGGATTCCACGTCTCCATACTGAGCATTACCCATGAAGTTAGATGCCTGGTAATACATGAAAAAATGTTGATTTTCTGGCTTTTTCATGTTGGTGCTTTCACAAATCTGCTGATCCCTTTTCAGTTTCTTTATTCCTTCATCGGTTTTCAATGCCTCATCATAAGCACTGAAACTGTTACGGATAAATTCAAGGCAACCCTCCGTACCGTATTTTTCGTAATCGTCATTCACAGTTTCTAAATATTCATAGAAATTCTTCTTGGCCAGCACAGGCGCGCTGCTCGACAGTGCAGCGTCCACCAAGTCGGGATATAACAGTCTCAGCCAGGCGGCCAGGTTGCCCGCGTAGGAACCCCCGATGGCGACCACTTTGGACTTTCTAAACATGGGCAGCAACGTGATCCGTTTCAATAATTTTGCTATGTCAGCGAGAGCTTGTTTCGCACTTAAATACTTGAGTTTACTAACGCCTTTGCTTTTCAGTGGATTACTTTTACCGTAAAATCTGTGTTCGGACATGAACAAGGCCCCATTCGTTTCTTTGGCTAACTCGTATAGAAGGCCTCCTCGTAGGAAGAATGGATCAGCTTCACTCTCGCCACCGATGAATAGATAGATGGGCCCGCCTTGTTTCCACAGATCCAGGGATTTCAAGTATCGCATGGCCCATATCCTTGTGTCTTTCTTGCTGAAGTGATCTACAGGTTGATCGATCCAACTCTCTAGCACATTGACATCTTGAGCCGCTGGCATAGTGCTCAACTGCCTCAGCAGGTATCTGTAGCCTATCCCCAGAGGCGGTAACATGAATGATTCCGTAAGGATAAGAAACGGTAAAAAGAACAAAAATAACTGCATGATTGCTGATATTTTGTGACCACTGAAAATTATATGTATTTCAGCGATTTATGTAGTGTTTTTTATCAGAAATATTCAGCAAGCCCTTGACATGGTATGCGCGAAATTTTTCGTGATTTATTGCGATGGAAGCATAGCATAACTATGCAAATAATCCATTATCTATTAGTAGACATAGTTTGCGCTGTGATTTTCGAACATAAATTGCAGTAACATCGCAGTTCTTTTCTTTATTTATTTTTGCTTAAAATGTGTTTAAGCGCTTCTCATATATAACAGATAGAAAGAGAAACACTGAGTCGGAAAGATAAAGGGTACTGCTCCAAGCATTACGGGCTCTTCGGCACGGTCTACATAGGGTTGAGTGTGATATATGAAAAATCACTTATCAACCAACCACGGCACAATATGGAGGTTCACGGCCATGTCAAAGATTCCAATTCTATAATCTATAATAGTATTCCAATCCTGTATAAAAAAGTAGGTATTTGGAGGGAGAAATCAATCTCAGCTGATTGCTAGCAGTTGAACACTATATAGATTGCAAGCACTGGTATTATGAGACCCTGACTGTAGATAGTAAATACTCATTAGCCTCGACCCTGACTAACACTTTCGCAACGACAACCACTACTGGAGTTGACAGAGGCATTCAAGCCAATTTCCAATTGAAATGTCATCACTAGAAAGCGAAGTTCTACCAGCATCATATTATCTGTTACAGATTATAACGCTTAAGAATCTTAGAGAAGAAATATTAGTATATTGGTGTCTTTAGATTTAAAAATCGTAAAGCTAGTATTTAACTCATTCAGAGCCGACGATGCGCCTAGCGTATTCATAATTTTAATTGCCAAGCCGACGGACACGCCAGGCGTGTCCTGAAGTTTATGATTATAAGTCGAAAAGTAATTGAAACTTTTTATAAAAAATTCATGTTCGTAGTATTTAGCATACGCATAACTATATATTCGCGTGGTTTCGAGATCATAACAATTAATGTTTATATTAAAATAAAATATAAATTCAAAAGAAATTTATAACTAAGTTTGAGAACCACAGGTTATTGAATGTCCCTTCTTGCAATAATACCTATTTTCTAATTCGCAGAGCCGCGGACACGCCTAGCGTGTTCACGATCGTTTATATGGCGGCGTCTCGGAATAATTGCTGACACATGCTATGGCATTGAATGAGTTAAAAAAATGTACAAAAATGCACTACAGACTTAAATAAAATATTATCTTTATATTATTATTTATTTAATACAATCATTCATTTCAGACAATTAAACTCTGAATCCCTTGACTTGCCTTTAGGTAGATCATTAAAATTACATGACAAGGAACTATAAAGATGTCTTTTGATCACATGAATTTTTGATTTCATAATTACATTTCGCTTGCATTTTGTTTCTCGTTCTGAAAGAAGAAATTCGTGTTAAAAAAAACGTATTTTATAATTCCTTATTAAAAATTGTGTTTGAGTTCAGGCCTATCATTTTAATATCACATTGTTCTCAAACAACATGTTTTCGGCTCATATAAGGTTCATCATATAAGGGTCATGGATGAATATGGTAATACGTACACATTTTAATGGATTTACATATAACAGCAATGATAAATAAACTAATATTACCTGTACCACAGATAATATAATACTATACAGCCTGTACTAAATCTCAACCACACCGATGTCTTGAAAACTGGATGGACATCAGTAATTTCCAAAAAGAATTTCAGTTCCTTTAAAAACAATGGGCAATTTCAAGATACGGCAGATTCCTCTTTTGTATCCATGCTACCAGCAAATAATTGGTCCATCTATGCACGGAGCTGTACAGAAATCGGAACTTAACCTCATACATACCACGTGGGCAATTACGAAAGAACATTTGAATTCTCAGTCCTATCATTAAAATATCATGTAGATTTAATCAAAAAAACACTTTTTCGGCTCATGTTTGGATTCATCATTATATTTTAAAAGCACGTGTCGAATTCTAAGTAACAGAAAGAAAACTATCTCAGCAATGCAGGACCGATGCTAAGATGTCCAAGTTTGCTCGACATGCCTCGAAATTTGCATTCGAAGGAGAAGTTACTAGTTTAGTTTTTCAAATTAATATAATTTGAAAATAAAATTTAAAAGCCAGGGCCTCTAGGATATATCACAGTCAAAAGTAAAAATATTTTTATTCAAAATAGGCCCTATCATAAGCTCTCTTTGAAAGTTATCTTATGATCTAAGTGTAAATTAAAAAAACTATATATTGACAAAAGGAATATACAGGGTGACAGACTCATCACTGGCAATATTTTAACCTGGCTATTAGTAGCACCTATAGAACCCATTTTCATAATAAAAAGGAGAGGAAATTTTTGGAAATTTTGGACAATTGTTTGATTTGCATTTAAAATTTTTCATAACATATGGGTACCCTATTAACGTACTACTTACCAAGGTCATGTTCATTCATAAATTGTTAGTATACATTCTATGTCAGGGCTGTCCAAACCACTGCCTGTTTAGATTACTGCGGCCCATTAAACCTTTTTAACCGACTTAAAAAAAAAGTTCGGTTCGGGTACACCGACTACAAAGAGATCTATACCCACTGCATATAATAATACGGCCCACCAATGTATTTAGTCTTTTTTATTGGCCCTGGGTCCCATCTAGTTTGGACACCCCTGTTCTATGTAATTATCTATGGTACTCTGGTGTTTGTGAACCAGGATAGCGTCTTGAATGAAACTTTTTTCATTATTGACACAGTGTTTTCACAGGTCAGGAAACCAATAGAGCGTACTCAAGTGGTTTCCTTTAAACATTAATTCCGACAATGTTACACACTATTCTTTTATTTAATCCAAATAATCATCACTGCACACAATAACACAACATAAAGATTACCCGGTTATGGATTGTACTTCATTTAATCGCGTGATTACTCAATGCTGGTTAATAATGAATCTCACTTTAGTTTAAGCTTTGATAAGTTCTTTAAAACATTTGATTCCATAAAATTTTTGTGTTGTTTGATAATTATAAGCTTGAAAACTCATTTAAAACATTTTATAAAATGAGTTTTAAAAATTCGTACGTCTGCTAAAATTCTGTTATTTGAAAATAAGTTTCGTATGTACGTGTTGGATCATTTCAAGAGCTACAGTAAGCCTTACGTTGGTCTAATAAATAGTTTATGTAATTAGGTACACTATACCTTAACTAATTAGGCAGAGAAAAACATGGCAATTTTATTTTAAAGAAAATTAATTTGTATCTGTTTTCCGAAAAGTTTGGTAAAATCAGAAACAGTGTATGGTATTCCTATTTCTGACGCCGAAGATGGCGTGTTATTGATGTTTCTTATGGTTGACTTGCGTATAGTTAGGTAAGATTAGTACGGTCAAAATGTCTTGATATTTTGTTATTTTAATTAAGTAAGTACATATTCGTAATTTTTTGTTTGTTCTTTTTGCTCCTTTAATACGCTACAATGGAGTGACGTATTCGTGTGATGTTTGGTATGGAGTTAATAAAGAGATAACAAGTTATACAGGGTGGCGCATTCAAAACGGTCAGTATGGGAAAGTCTGAAACTATAAGAGATACGAAGATTTGTTCTTAGGAACCGTGTCACCGATTTTGATAAAAAGAAAAACTGCGTTCATACTTTCTTTGAAAAAATAACTGTATCCTGTACGGGAATCGAACCCGGTTGCTTTGAAAAAATAAACTTGCCCTTTTCCACATGATGTCCAAAATGCACAAAATGCATTGTTTTGGCATACTTTAGTTTATCATAGTAGTTTACATACACCGTTACAATACTCAACAAGTTCAGACATGTAAAATTGTCTCTATGGCTGTTTGTAGTTTTGTACTTCTCTACTTGTTGTGGCATTAGCATTGCATTAATCCTTTTAGAAAGTTTTGTTATCTACAGTAATCCAAGACTAACAATCTATTGAAAAGTCCACTTAAAATGACGTGTTAAACCATATTTGAAAATTACTTGTGGGGTTACGTAAAGAATGAATTTTACAAAACAAGCTATGACACCGTTGAAGACCTAAAAGTAGCAATAGAGACAAATTTAACGCAAATTCACCACATGAAAATACAAAATTCTATAGTAAGGTCGTTACCTAAACGTGTTGAATATTGTTTTGAAAACAACGGTGGTCACTGAGAACACCTAATATGATAAATTAAAGTATGCCAAAATAATGCATTTTATTCATTTTTGACATCATGTTTCATAGAGACATTTACAGCTTAAGACCTACACAATCGATATTTAAAAAAAAAATGTGAAAAGGGCAAGTTTATTTTTTCAAAGAAACCGTGTTCGATTCCCGTACAGGATACAGTTGTTTTTTCAAAGAAAGTATGAATGCAGTTTTTATTTTTATCAAATTCGGTGACATGGTTCCTAAGAACAAATCTTCGTATCTCTTATAGTTACAGACTTCCCCATACTGACCGTTTTGAATGCGCCACCTTGTATAAGATACTTTTAATCACGTCATAACGCGGACAAAATTGGAAGCATCTACTAGTAAAATTAAAATAAATGTCAAAGTATCAAAGTGAGTTGTTCCGCCTTTCCTTTTTATTTTAGGGTTGCAATGCTAATATATTTTAAATTTGCCGCGCTTTTTCATTATCTAATATTTCACTTTACTACTTATCTCAGTGGAATGAAAAAATTACTTAGGACAAAAAGACAAATGCGTTCACGACTATAAACCCTAGCGGGGTAGTCAGAGGTTCAGGTTTCCATCTCCGCAATTGCGAAGGTAGTGATTCTATGGACACCTCAAACCCACGTGTTGAACAGATAGTCAGTACTCAATGTGACAGGTGGTACCTAAGCCATGTCTCCCTTTACAAGAACTAACTATTACCTGTTCGGAAAACAGATAAGTTTCCTCACGATGTTTTCCCTCACCGTGAATTCGATGCATTTCGTAAATGTGTGTTTCTTACGAAAATGTACAAAGAAATTCATTAAACTTAATTTCCACCCACTGATACAGTGACAAGCCCTAAAAAACTGAGCTACGTAGAATTATGTATTGAAAAGAATTTATGAATAATTATCCCAATTAGGAATAAGATGTACTTAGAAACCAGGATTGAACTGGGCACGCATAAATGATTTGGACATGTTACGCGGATGAACGATAATACATTGGCGAAAGACATTATATGTATATAGGTAAGTGATGTGGAAGAGCGCTTACATAAGCGCCTAATAAGAAGGATAACCATCAAATGGACGAGATACTGAAAAATTATGACGTTAATAGTAACTATAATCACCGCGTGTTGAAGGAATGACATATTTTAGCTGAAATGGAGCTGCTACATCGCGCGAAAAATGGATACCGGTGGTCTCTGCATACTACTATGTAGGGTGCCGGATGTGCATTTACGTAAAAAAATTAAAAGGTTTTTGTTGTTCTATATTACCAGTATATTATGTCGATATACAATTTTTTAGTTGAAAATCCTTTGGTTGAACAGTTAGGTGTGTATTTTAGTATTTGCATAATGTTTTTATACATTTTGACTGTTGGCCCATGCAGGTTAGTCAGAGGTTCACCATTCCATGCGCGACGTTACAGTTGTAACTAATACTTATTCATTCGAGTATATAATATACATTATTCAAGTAACATAATTTCTGCATATAAAAGGAAGGAAATAAATATACATATCATTAGTTCAGTTTTTATTATAATTTCACTTAATTACATAACATATACTAAATCTTTGTTTAAATAAATCTTATAATCAATTATCACGATATAGAGCGCTTTCTCTGTCGCACGATTCCATACATCAGAAAGAGACAACACATGCTAGTGAAAAACAGTATTCATAAATAGAATACGTATGAAATAATTTATACAATACAAAAACCTCTTTAAATTGATTTTAGCCATTTCACCTATTATATATACGCATCTAGTGATAGTTGTTTTGTCCTAAGGAACTTTAACGCGTGTTTGTATGCAAGAATACCAATCCCGCCTTCTTCTTTGAGAGCTGGTGGAATATTCGTCTCATCTATTACTCCTTGGATCCTTAACAAGATCTCTCTCATTAACAGTCGCTCTTTCTGTAAACTTTCTTCGTTTAATATATTAACGTGTCTTTTGTACGTAAACACGCCGTGTTTGTTGAAACAGTGACGGTTGAAATCGTGCTTGTAGCTGTAGGGTTGTGAACACATCTGAAATTAAAAAAAACAATAATTTTAAATCTTTTAAGAACTTCCGGACACCACCTAATTACTACATGTCTAGTGAAGTACAGATTCAAAACGGCAATGAATCATTTACTCACACGTACCTACCCATAATCCTTGAAATTAATGTGCAGAATATAAGGATGTTCTGTTAAGTACCTATGCTACATGCATTTCTATGGGCGATGTACTAGCAACCTATCACCAATGTTCCATATGACATCACAACCTAAATATTCATGCATAATAGTGATCATTTTATTCTTTTTATCAGAAGTCCGATTGTCGCCTCCTACAGGCCGGGAAGAACGCCAGCTAGTTAGCATTCTGTTTATGTTAGTATGAAACGATAGCTTTTTAGTTTATGATTTAAATATGTATGTAATTAAAAAGTTTAGACTCACCTCGCATTTAAAAGGCCTTTCTCCCGTATGTATCCGTTGATGGGCTTTCAATTGGAACTTACAGTAGAAGGACATGTTGCATTGGTCGCACATGACGTTCTTGTTCACCGAGCTATGGCGCAATCTGTGTGTCAACATCGTGGCTCTCTGTGAAACAAACGTAAAACATTCACTACCGTTAACTCTTGCGAGGTAGTCAGAGGGGTCCTGTCACTGTCCAATCGAACACGCTGTTAAAGGCAGCAAGTGTTTTAACCTTACCGCCATTTACAAACACAGAATTGTACCTATTCCGGAATAATATTAATTATAATATAAAACATTATCGGGGTTGTGATATTGGTGACAGGTTGCTAGTTCGTCACCCCAATAGACTCAATTGACCCTTGAATTTGTTTCCCAATCCAACATGGTATTAAGACATTAAGTCTTGATTTCAGTATCATTTAATATGTTACATAAACTGAGTATTTACTTAGAATATAATATAAAAACATTTACACATGGACGGTTATATTATTTAGATTATTATATACATACTTACAAAAGAAAACTTGGTTACGTCAATAATCATACTTTTTAAAAAATCGTTTTGAGAAACTTACCCTCCGGAAAGCTTTGTTACAGTCCGGACAGAAGATTGACTTAGCTTCATGCAGAATTTTGTGGCTAGAACAAATTTTGAGTAAATTATGAATATTTACTAGAATCCAAAAATATATATAATTGCGGTAAGATTAACGGAATATTCCCGCCTTCAAAAGGTAGTCTTCAATTAAATCAATACATGCTCGTACATACATACAATCTGCTCCATGTTACTAAATAACCCAAGCATAGACATATAAACAACCCTAAAAATCAAAATGTATAAAATTTATATACGGATTCACTCTTGACTTACCGAATGAAATGTCATTTTTGTAATGGATTGACATTTCGAATCGACATAGCGTTACCACTTGTCTAGGAACCTACCATGCTTTTATTTCGTTATTCCCGTCACTATTTGTATAATTCATGAGATAAAATCTGAGCTACAGAGGCCGGCGCTTAAAAAGTAGTGCTGATATACATTTAACATAATATTGACAAAAAAACAATAAGTATTTATATATTATATATTAAAAAAGGCGCACTGGTCTGAAATGCCTCGCCCTGCACATTTTTAAACTTCGAGCTCTAGTAGTACTGATATTGTCATAAATTACTAAAATTTTACCGCAGCTCCAGGTACATTTAACATAATATTGACAAAAAAAATTAAATTTTTAAACTTCGAGCAAGGGTAAAAATGTACCTTAAAGTGCTAGAAATATAATCGAGGTTTTGGGGGATACGGTGAACATGTGAAATTACCTTTTCAGACTCTCCGGAGATTTGAAGATAGATAAACATTTATCACAAGGATATTCTTCCTTATTTTCATGTTTCTTAACTATATGTCTCGCTAATGTTGCTTCTGTGAAAAATTTCGATGGACATCGGTCACAGTGATAATTCTTCTCTCCTAAAAAAACATTAAATTTC
The DNA here is from genome assembly GCA_030578115.1 of Leucoptera coffeella. Classification (NCBI taxonomy): domain Eukaryota; kingdom Metazoa; phylum Arthropoda; class Insecta; order Lepidoptera; family Lyonetiidae; genus Leucoptera; species Leucoptera coffeella. The sequence goes on from JAMBLF010000407.1 coordinate 226,618, forward strand.
TTGCTGTTATAGAGCAATCATTAAAAGACTTAACTGTTGTGATATTAAAAAAAATATATTTTATTGAATACTCTAAATATTATATTATATTAATGCCACTACTTAGTTGTCTCCAAAATAGTAATATAAATAATACGCATTAATTAATTTAATGCAGCATAGAAATTAATATCAACGTCATTATATCCCCCTATTTTGTTCCTTGTAATTGTAAAGATTTTTTGTTGTATTGCGTATGTTTTTGTGGCTGTGAATACACATTATTTATTATTATTATCACCTAAACACTTACCTGTATGTTGCAATAAATGAGTTTCTAAATTTGTAGTATTAAAACCACAATATTGGCATATATGTATTTTTTTGCTTTTATGTTTTTTTGGTTCCCTTTGCTTGGGCTGTGGTTTCGGTTTACAGTAAACCAGATCTTTAAAATATTTTGGCTTAATCTTAACTCCAGAAACCATTGTGCTATTTTCTGCAATCTTCTCGGCTATAACATTAAAAACGAGAAATGTTAAGTTATGTTTATGCTAATAAAGTGAAAAGATATTTTATTTTCTAAAATGGATATGCTACATTCCGAGGGATACTGTTTCATAGTCATTGTTGTGTATGTATATAGATATATCATATTGAAACTTAAAAAAATGAATTGTGTGATTTCAAAAATTATGCTTCATTTTTCAAATCTCTAAACTGTATTGATTTCATTCTGAATGTCAAGAGTAAATAAGTAATAGATGTTTTTTTGCAGACATTCATACATAAACAAACATACACTACCTAAAATCCCTTTCATGGTGGACAGAACTTTGATAATGCCATCAATTCTACTAGCTTACTTATAGCATTCTTAGTGGTGTTGTGTTGTACTAACATTTATACAGAACAATGGTGGCAGATACCATTTACCCCTAGTCACTTAATCGCCTCCTACACCGCGCAGGGAAGAATAGCTATTCTACCGTCGTACGAGAGAAGGGCACATCTATAATTTTGGTTAAACTGAGATAATTGGGATTAAAGTTTTTACCATATTCTGCTTCATAGTGTGGAAACCTATTGTATGCCTATGGTATCTCCGAATTCCTTAAAGATAAAATTCTTTAAAAAATATTTAGCTGATATGACTTTTTCCTTATTCGAAATATGTATATAGCACAATTAAATTAAATGTTAGCTGTGCCCTTTTTTCCTACGACGGCAGTACTAGTAAGTGATCATTTAATGATCTTGACTATTACAGGATATATATAGCCAGCCATTTTCAATTCAATAAAGGATTACCTTTCTTTTTCCGATCTTCAATTAAGGCTGATTTCCTTGCTAACGCAGGTGGCAGGTAATCATCATCATCTTTCTTCCTTTTCTTTGGTTTTGTTTGACTAGAGCTTTTATTGATATTACTATCCTCATTCTCAACATCCTGTAATTACAAATTCACCATGTAGTTAAGTATATAGTTATAATAAGTAACAGAAAATTGTAAAAAAAATAAATAAAATTTTTATTAAGTTGGTCAAATCTTCAAGGTTCTGTTCACTCAAAAGAGATTAAAGTATGTGAATTTCTATGTATGTATTTAGGTAGTTGATAGTAAACAAAAATGCCATCCTACCACATGCAAATTAGAAATTGTTTATATATGTGAATGAAAAATACTAGATAACGCCAGGGTGATAACAATATATTATGTACATAGTAGAAACAATATCAAATAGTGTAATGTTGATATATTTTTACTTACTTCATCACCATCGCTGTCTAAGGTGTCCAGAAAGTCATCAATAAACATGGGCTCACTGTGTTTATCACTGTTGTTGTCATTATCATCAAATGTTTGAATTTTCTTTATAGATACATCCTTATATGAGAAATTGTCCTTTGTCTCAAATTCTATAGTTAATTCCTCTTGTTTAATAGGTTCTAACTTACTAACTATCTCGTCTAATTCTGTTTTCACTTCTTTTATGTTATTAAAAACTATTCTTTTATGCAATTTGTTCAATACTTTCAATGATCTAAAAGAACACAAAAATTTTGTGAGCATTCTCAAAAACTAATCTATCTGATAAGGAATAATGATGAAAATAAGAAGTTATTTGAATTGTTAAATATTTTTAAATAGATCATTGGTTGTGTACAAATACATATTATGAGCCACCACATTTACAATAGTGAATGGTTTTGTTAGAATTTAAAATTAATCATAGTGTGACTTTTATGAAAAACTGACTATACTTTCATATTTTTGAAATCTTTTAGAAGTTCTAAATTATATTTAAATGAAGTTAAGTGTGTGTTGTTTCGAAAATTAAATAAGTAATAAATGTTTTATTTTGTTTCCTGTAAACTTATTAATATGCATATTCCTAGTGTTGTAATATAACAAACGATATGTCCGTATCAGTAAGCAAAAGCAAGAATCTATCTGTATATTCAGTAAAACAATATAACAGAACATCAGCACTGGCTATCTTCTGAGATATAGGAGTTGTGTAAGAAAAGTTTAAGCACATTTGTTATGTATGACATGCTGATAAGTTGGCAGTGAAAACTACATACGGTAAATGTGACCAAGGAGTTATTATGTATTTGAAAAGGGACATATAATATGTGTAATGACATTCTTCTCAACGTGGGTGTACGTAGTATGAGCAGTATCAAAAGATTATTGAGTGTAACTGAAGCAAGAGAGATTTGTCAAGATAGTCTGTGCTTATATTGTTACAGAAGTAGAGGTGTGAATATATTTATATAGTGACTAATCATCTTACTTTTCAATAAGCAACTTTAGCTCATGTGCATCCTGGAGCCTTTTACAACATCCTCGACAAACTTGTATGGGAGATTCACTTTCTTCAACTAACTGAAAAAAGAAAACAAAGTTACAAAGAATATTTGATTTTTCAGAGTATCGCAACGCATATCGCTCCTCCGGCAGTTGCCCCTTGTGCACAGTGTCCGGCTGCTCCACGGCCAGGTCGATCTGGTGGACCTCTTTGTCTGCAGCAGGTCTGGGATCAAGGGGGTTGCCATGCTTTACATATGCTATGAGCTGTGATTGCCTCTGCTGATGCTCTAAATAATTATTGTTGTCTAGGTTTAGTGTTGAATGTTGTTTTGTTATGTCATTGTAAATGTTCATTAGTAAATTGATTATGTGTATTGTATTATCAATAATACCATATTGGGAAACCTGTAATTATGTAATTGTGAAAAATGTAAATAAATAATAATTTAATGTGTATTAGTAGTTATTAACTGATTTGTATGTAAGAGTGTAAAATAAGAATATTGTTTTTACTTGTAGTCTTGTAATTCATTAGCATTTCATAATATGCTGTTCGGACGCAGATATAAAATAAGGTCTAGTACCGGGAAAATGTCAGTGCTACACATAATTAATTTTGAGTAGCACATTAAAATTAATAATAATTTTATTATTGTCAAAATAGAGGTTATACCTGAATCTTTGCTATGGAAAATATTATATCGCTATATTGTACATCATTCTGCGAATCCAAAACCGTGAATACCGAGACCATTTTCTTCCGCACAGTACCCAAACAAACACAGCATCTTTCCATGATGTATTTATATTTTAGAAGAAAAGAGTTACTACCTATGTACTTTATTTATTTAACAAGCCTATAAATAATAAATAATTATACCATTAAATTTTACTCTTGTATATCAAACATATTTACAAAAAAAACAATGTTTATAGAACTTTAGCAATTGGAGATCGCGCCACAAAAATTGGCAGTCGGCAAACTTGGAACTAAATTTGACGTTTCCGCCATTGCGTGTTATTTTGTATGAAAGGTAAATTTAGTATTACCAGCGTTGTGTTGTTTGCTCACTTTTTGTAATTTTTATGTTTGTTGAGGATGATTATAATAAATTGATTTCCGGAGTTTCTTGTTAGTTCTTCTCCAAGCAAGGGTCTCTGAAATAATAGTTTTAAGAGATTTAAGAGATTCGCTATAAATTTATCAAGTTCGGAGTCTATAATCCTGTCACTTTCAAAATATTTGTCTTCGACGTTCAGTACATGCTGAACTTGGGTTTTCCAGTGTTCCACTGTTATGCTGGCAAACGCAGCTTCTGTTAGTTTAGTTTGGTTAGAGTTTCTTGTTAGTTCTTCTCCAAGCTAGGGTCTCCACTGAACTAACCTCGGTAAAGAATATGTAAAGGCAATGCTCAGTGGCATGTTTGAAACAGTTTTTTTAATTTATACTTAGATCATAAGATAACATTCAAACAGAGCTTGTGATAGGGCCTATTTTAAATAAACATATTTTGACTTTGATATATTAATTTGTTTTATACGAGTTTATAGTTCTGCATCCAAAGACCGTTACAAATGAAACCTATAATGTATCGAGCCGTATGGCACAGTGAGTGCTAGTTTTGGCGTGTTTACTGGTAACACTGAATTACGCGACTGTGGCGACGCCTCCAAGAGATCGTGCCACATAAATTGGCAGTAGGCAAACTTGGAACTAAATTTGACGTTTCCGCCATTGCGTGTTATTTTGTATGAAAGGTAAATTTAGTATTACCAGCGTTGTGTTTTTTGCTAACTTTTGTTAAAGGTGATTATAATAAATTGATTTCCGGAGTTTCTTGTTAGTTCTTCTCCAAGGTAGGGTCTCCGCTGATCTAACCTCGGTAAAAAATATGTAAAGACAATACAAAGTAAAGACAAGTGCCATTTTTGAAATAATAGTTTTAAGAGATTCGCGATTTATACTCATGATATAAGATATAAGGGTGTGTATATGATTGATCGCAGCTGTGGGAAATCCTACGTCGGACAGACTAAACGTGGGTGACAGACTAAGTGAAGGTACACATAATTATATGTAATATATAATAAGAAGGATAAGTCCCGTTAATTATTAATCATGTTTGAAATAGTTTTTTTAATCTATACTTAGATCATAAGATTACTTTCAAAGACAGCTTGTGATATTTATAATTTTGAATATATTATGGCAGATGGAGGCGTCGCCGCAGTTGCGTAATTCACTGTTGCCAGTAAACACACCAAAACTAGCACTCACTGCACTGTGCCAAATCTGAGATGCAAGAGTGGCTAAGAAGCAAAAATCATTATTTTGAGGATAGCTGGACAAAGCCACTTTTTACCGTTTACCACGTTAGGCGATAAACGTATCCATATGGACGTTAAGGAAAAACTGGCACACTGCTCACTTTCTTTGTAATCTTTATGTTTGTTAAGGGTGATTATAATAAATTGATTTCCGGAGTTTCTTGTTAGTTCTTCTCCAAGCTAGGGTCTCCACTGAACTAACCTGGGTAAAAAATAGGTAAAGACAATGCTCAGTGCCATGTTTGAAATAGTTTTTTTAATTTATACTTAGACCATAAGATAACATTCAAAGAGAGCTTGTGATTAGGCCTATTGTAAATAAACATATTTTGACTTTGATCAAAGACCTCTATAACCCTAGATGCCGCAAATGCACTCATTTCTATGAAAACCGCGCGTGCCGAAATATGCGTAGGTATTATGACGTCACAGCGGCGATTTAGTGATGGGAAAATACTCGCGCATCAAAACGATTCAACGGAGTGCGACGCATAACAGTACTTACAAATTATTGGTGCCAAATAAAACTTCAAATGTGATTATGAAAAGTTTATTCATGTAAGATATTGTTATGTTATATAATATAGTTTTAAGTTAATCTAAAGTTACTATTAAGTAGGTATATGATTGGCTTAGTGGTACACACAAGTGACTTATCTAATTAATGAGACTTATTTAATTATTCTTTTGACCAAAAAACATAATAAAAATTTAAATCAAATCGTCGTTTTATTACTTATAATAAATACTATTTACAGATATTATATTTCACGAAGTCCGTTTAACTTTGGTTGTAGTTGTGTATACAAGTAGTTCGATTGTGTGCGTTAAGGTGGGGATCGTTGGCACCTACCTACACTAAACAATGTATAGGTACACGTGCATGCCGGCACACATTCATAATCAAACGGACTTCGCAAAACAGAATATCTCTAATTACTCTCCCTGAAATAAAATAAGCTTATTGTATAATTGTCTTTTGGTTACTGAAGATTTTATGTGTTTGGTTAAATAATGAAACCGAATATCAATATATTTATTTGCTACCGCCTTTATTAATCATCATCAGCATCAATCCACCTTTCTTTAATATAGGGGTCGCTTGGAAACCTGTAATGAAAATTTACTTTACGTTATTCTAATTCTTAACAAATAAATACAACATGAACAAATTTTACAAACATAATTTTCTTATAATTTTAATCAGTTAGAGTACCTATTTGTAGTTTTGAAATCGATTCGAATCGACAACCATAACTGGAATCGATGCATGTGCACAACACTATTTGCCTATTTGGTAAGATGAATGAGAATAACCTTTGTACCACGAAGCGCAACTACCACTGAAAGTATCGATCGATTCCGTGTTCACTGCTTGCTTTATATGAACTGATACAACACCTTTGGAACTAAATGCAGCAATGTAATTTGAACACGTAGTATGCACACATTTACATATATTTTGGTGGTTTACATAGTAATAGACACAAATAAGATAAAATAATTGATTTATAAATAAAATACGCACAATTAAATAACAAATTTACTTACCGGTGAAAAGAAATATTTCCATGATCTCGGCTTACTTTTCTCGAATCATTTTTACAAGATATTACGGCACAACTAGGCATTTTTCTGAGGAGCGCTTCACGTTCGCCAACGATGACGGTCGGGACGGAACTAAATGACCGCTGTCAAAAGGTTGATCAATTATAATCTTTTTGACACGCAAAGTACGTACACTTGCGGTATCTAGGTTATAGAGGTCTGTGACTTTGATATATTAATTTGTTTTATTTGAGTTTATAGCTCTGCAACCAAAGACCGTTACAAATGAAACCTATAATGTATCGAGCCGTATGGCACAGTGAGTGCTAGTTTTGGCGTGTTTACTGGTAACACTGAATTACGCGACTACGGCGACGCCTCCAACTGCCAATTTATGTGGCGCGATCTCTAAAGGATTTGTTTATAGATCGCGCCACATAAGTTGGCAGACGGCAAACTACTTGGAACTAAATTTGACGTTTCCGCCATTGTGTGTTATTTTGTATGACAGATAAATTCAGTAATACCAGCGTTATGTTTTTTCCTCATTTTCTTTAAAAATTTTATGTTTGTTAAGGGTGATTATAATAAATTGATTTCCGGAGTTTCTTGTTAGTTCTTCTCCAATCTAGGGTCTCCGCTGAACTAACCTCTGTAAAAAATATGTAAAGACAATGCTCAGTGCCATGTTTGAAATAAAAACATAACATACGCTTCACGACTTATGTATACACACTCCCTTTTTTATTATGGCGGGGTAGTCAGAGGCTTGACTGCCCATCTCCGAAATTTCGAAGGCATGTTAGGTATGGGACATTCGAAGCCCGCGTATCACTAGATAGACAACACCCAACGTGATAGGTAGTAAACCGTATCGTCGTATAAAGGCACTGACTATTACCTATCCTGCGGGATAGGCAGGTTTCCTCGCGATGTTTTCCCTCACCATTAGCGACTGTAAACTATGTAAATGAATTTTCCCTGATGTATGAAATAGTTTTTTTAATTTATACTTAGATCATAAGATAACTTTCAGAGAGAGCTTGTGATATTTATAATTTTGAATAAAAGTATTATGACTTTGATATATTAATTTGTTTTATTTGAGTTTATAGCTCTGCAACCAAAGACCGTTACAAATGAAATCTATAATGTATCGAGCCGTATGGCACAGTGAGTGCTAGTTTTGGCGTGTTTACTGGCAACACTGAATTTCGCTACTGCAGCGACGCTTTCATCTGCCACCTTAGAGATCGCGCCAAATAAGTTGGCTGACGGTAAACTTGGAACTAAATTTGACGTTTCCGCCATTGCGTGTTATTTTGTATGAAAGGCAAATTCAGTAATACCAGCGTTGTGTTTTTCCTCACTTTCTTTGTAATCTTTATGATTGTTAAGGGTGATTATAATAAATTGATTTCCGTAGTTTCTTGTTAGTTCTTCTCCAAGCTAGGGTCTTCGCAGAACTAACCTCGGTAAAAAATATGTAAAGACAATGCTCAGTGCCATGTTTGAAATAATAGTTTTAAGAGATTCGCGATTTATACTCATGATATAAGATATAAGGGTGTGTATAAGATTGATTGCAGCTGTAAGAAATCCTACGTTGGACAGACTAAACGGTCTATAGCGGACAGAGTGAAGGAACACATAATATAATATATAATAAGAAGGATAAGTCCCGTTAACTATTAATCATGTTTGAAATAGTTTTTTTAATTGATACTTACATCATAAGATAACATTCAAAGAGAGCTTGTGATAGTGCCTATTTTAAATAAAAATATTTTGACTCTTGACTTTGATATATTAATTTGTTTTATTTGAGTTTATAGCTCTGCAACCAAAGACCGTTACAAATGAAACCTATAATGTATCTAGCCGTATAGCACCGTGAGTGCTAGTTTTGGCGTGTTTACTGGCAACACTGAATTACGCTACTGCAGCGACGCCTTCATCTGCCACCTAATGTGGCGCGATCTCTATGTGGCGCGATCTCTACACACAATGACAAAACTTATTTAAAAAATAAATAAATTGATAAACGTACTTAGATGTTAAATATTATATAATCTTGTATAAACACTAATAAGAAATAATAAATACACACGGTCAATAACAGATACATAATTAATGCATATATAAAGCTACTATACGTAGATACACAAACGCTATATAATCAAATACGTATAAAAGTAAAATATATTTATACAAATATATACATACATAAAACATAAGCAAATACATATATACACATACACAGACCTATGTACATGTATCTTAAATAAACAAATAGAGATCCCGCCATATAAATTGGCAGTTAGGGGCGTCGCCACAGTCGCGTAATTCAGTGTTACCAGTAAACACGCCAAAACTAGCACTCACTGTGCCATACGGCTCGATACATTATAGGTTTCATTTGTAACGGTCTTTGGTTGCAAAGCTATATACTCAAATAAAACAAATTAATATATCAAAGTCAAAATATGTTTATTTAAAATAGGCCCTATCACAAACTCTCTTTGAATGTTATGTTATGATCTAAATATAACAACAATAAAGATTATTATTTTTATAATTAACAAACATAAAGATTACAAAGAAAGTGAGCAGTGTGCCAGTTTTTCCTTAACAATAATTATGATCCCTATCGCCTAACGTGGTAAACGGTAAAAAGTGGCTTTGTCCAGCTATCCTCAAAATATGGATTTTTGCTTCTTAGCCACTCTTGCATCTCAGATTTTGAAAGTTATCTTATGATCTAAGTATAAATTAAAAAAACTATTTCAAACATGGCACTGAGCATTGTCTTTACATATTTTTTACCGAGGTTAGATCAGCGGAGACCCTAGCTTGGAGAAGAACTAACAAGAAACTCCGGAAATCAATTTATTATAATCACCCTTAACAAACATAAAAATTACAAAGAGTGGGCAAAAAACACAACGCTGGTAATACTAAATATACCTTTCATACAAAATAACACGCAATGGCGGAAACGTCAAATTTAGTTCCAAGTTTGGCTACTGCCAATTTATGTGGCGGGATCTCTACATCCAATAAATGAAATATATATATATATACACACACACAGAATAAATACACATAAATATCTCTGATACACTTATAGAAATTTGGTAATTTGTAAACACAAGGTATGATCATTGACAGGATTTAGGGGATTTATTTTTGTTGCTCCAGAAGATAAGCCTTAAATCTGCGGTTGAAGACTCCCCTAGAATATCACCTTTTTCAAGTCCCACTAAGAATGGGACCTAACATGAATAGATGTTTACCTATACCTTTATGTCTAGAACTCATAGAATTCTTATATTTGTGGTATACCTCTCAATGTGCGACTTTCATAAAGCTTTTCACAGAATTAGAGATATTAGTGAAAATGATGGAAAGGGAATTCGATGTAGGTCAGTTGTTTGGGGCTTGACTCTGTATTAGTGGGTGCAGGGTTCAAATCCCGCTTGAGCATGTACCAATGAAGTATAATGAATGTCTATGTACATTATCGTAATAAAAATACATTTACGAAATGCGTCGAATACTACGGTGAAGGAACACATCTTGAGGAAACCTACTTGTTCCCAAGTAATAGTCAAAGCTTGTTAATGGCGACATGTCTTACCACCTATCACATTGAGTACAGACTATCTGGGCAACACGTGGGTTCAAGGTGGTCATAGAGTTATTACCTTTGCAATTGCGGAGATAGACACCTGAACCTCTGACTACCCCGCAAGGATTAATGGTCGTGAACGCGTTTGTCTTTGTTTTTTTTATGGAAAGGGTTTTTTTTATAAATGTAGAAATTTATACAACTTGCAGCTTAAATTATATATACACATATTTTAGACAAATAATCATTTAATAACACAATGAGGGTCAGACAGTTGGAACATGATACTTGGTTATCCCTATAGAAATATTCGACTGGGAAGGTTACCAATAACGCCCTCTAGTTAGTCTTTAATGTTTTTTTTTGCATGGGACCTGTTAGGGAAACTTCATGAACTCATAACTGAACCAGAGTTCTTGATGAATTCGCTAGAGTCCCATTTGTCCACGGATTCAATTCCTATCCATTTTTTTAAAATATTTTTAATGTACATTTGAGTTTCCTTTTTTTCTATGGGTTGACCAGTTTTGTAGGACGACAAATCGCCGCAATGGGAAGATCGGGGGATGAGCTTTGCAGGTGCGTCGTACGACAGATCCTCTAACACCCCCAATCGGTGCCAAGGGTCTAACTCTCCGTTTACGAACACTACTTTGGTGACGTTCGGAGTCAGTCCTCCAAAATAACTATTTGTGGCATTAACAACCCTTTCTATCCATTCTTCGTTAAATTGTTTACCATATAATCTCATACACATTTTGTAGAACGTTTCAATGGGGATACGTTTTGTAAAAGGCTGATTATCAGAGGCTGTAGTTTTAGCATAACTAAACTCATTACACTTTTGGAAAATCCAAGAGAAGTAAGTTTCCCCGTCCTTTGTAATATTATCTATTAGTTTATCGAAATCAAAATCTTTGCAATCTTTTTCGTCATCGTAAATGTCTAATAATTCATCTACAAAGAAATCAGCATGATGATCATGAGAAACGTGTCTATTAGTTTCAGTGTTATTGGACATTATTTTCTCACAGTGTTCCTTAATGGATTCCACGTCTCCATACTGAGCATTACCCATGAAGTTAGATGCCTGGTAATACATGAAAAAATGTTGATTTTCTGGCTTTTTCATGTTGGTGCTTTCACAAATCTGCTGATCCCTTTTCAGTTTCTTTATTCCTTCATCGGTTTTCAATGCCTCATCATAAGCACTGAAACTGTTACGGATAAATTCAAGGCAACCCTCCGTACCGTATTTTTCGTAATCGTCATTCACAGTTTCTAAATATTCATAGAAATTCTTCTTGGCCAGCACAGGCGCGCTGCTCGACAGTGCAGCGTCCACCAAGTCGGGATATAACAGTCTCAGCCAGGCGGCCAGGTTGCCCGCGTAGGAACCCCCGATGGCGACCACTTTCGACTTTCTAAACATGGGCAGCAACGTGATCCGTTTCAATAATTTTGCTATGTCAGCGAGAGCTTGTTTCGCACTTAAATACTTGAGTTTACTAACGCCTTTGCTTTTCAGTGGATTACTTTTACCGTAAAATCTGTGTTCGGACATGAACAAGGCCCCATTCGTTTCTTTGGCTAACTCGTATAGAAGGCCTCCTCGTAGGAAGAATGGATCAGCTTCACTCTCGCCACCGATGAATAGATAGATGGGCCCGCCTTGTTTCCACAGATCCAGGGATTTCAAGTATCGCATGGCCCATATCCTTGTGTCTTTCTTGTTGAAGTGATCTACAGGTTGATCGATCCAACTCTCTAGCACATTGACATCTTGAGCCGCTGGCATAGTGCTCAACTGCCTCAGCAGGTATCTGTAGCCTATCCCCAGAGGCGGTAACATGAATGATTCCGTAAGGATAAGAAACGGTAAAAAGAACAAAAATAACTGCATGATTGCTGATATTTTGTAACCACTGAAAATTATATGTATTTCAGCGATTTATGTAGTGTTTTTTATCAGAAATATTCAGCAAGCCCTTGACATGGTATGCGCGAAATTTTTCGTGATTTATTGCGATGGAAGCATAGCATAACTATGCAAATAATCCATTATCTATTAGTAGACATAGTTTGCGCTGTGATTTTCGAACATAAATTGCAGTAACATCGCAGTTCTTTTCTTTATTTATTTTTGCTTAAAATGTGTTTAAGCGCTTCTCATATATAACAGATAGAAAGAGAAACACTGAGTCGGAAAGATAAAGGGTACTGCTACAAGCATTACGGGCTCTTCGGCACGGTCTACATAGGGTTGAGTGTGATATATAAAAAATCACTTATCAACCAACCACGGCACAATATGGAGGTTCACGGCCATGTCAAAGACACAGAAATATTCCAATCCTGTATAAAAAAGTAGGTATTTGGAGGGAGAAATCAATCTCAGCTGATTGCTAGCAGTTGGACACTATATAGATTGCAAGCACTGGTATTATGAGACCCTGACTGTAGATAGTAAATACTCATTAGCCTCGACCCTGACTAACACTTTCGCAACGACAACCACTACTGGAGTTGACAGAGGCATTCAAGCCAATTTCCAATTGAAATGTCATCACTAGAAAGCGAAGTTCTACCAGCATCATATTATCTGTTACAGATTATAACGCTTAAGAATCTTAGAGAAGAAATATTAGTATATTGGTGTCTTTAGATTTAAAAATCGTAAAGCTAGTATTTAACTCATTCAGAGCCGACGATGCGCCTAGCGTATTCATAATTTTAATTGCCAAGCCGACGGACACGCCAGGCGTGTCCTGAAGTTTATGATTATAAGTCGAAAAGTAATTGAAACTTTTTATAAAAAATTCATGTTCGTAGTATTTAGCATACGCATAACTATATATTCGCGTGGTTTCGAGATCATAACAATTAATGTTTATATTAAAATAAAATATAAATTAAAAAGAAAATTATAACTAAGTTTGAGAACCACAGGTTATTGAATGTCCCTTCTTGCAATAATACCTATTTTCTAATTCGCAGAGCCGCGGACACGCCTAGCGTGTTCACGATCGTTTATATGGCGGCGTCTCGGAATAATTGCTGACACATGCTATGGCATTGAATGAGTTAAAAAAATGTACAAAAATGCACTACAGACTTAAGTAAAATATTATCTTTATATTATTATTTATTTAATACAATCATTCATTTCAGACAATTAAACTCTGAATCCCTTGACTTGCCTTTAGGTAGATCATTAAAATTACATGACAAGGAACTATAAAGATGTCTTTTGATCACATGAATTTTTGATTTCATAATTACATTTCGCTTGCATTTTGTTTCTCGTTCTGAAAGAAGAAATTACGTGTTAAAAAAAACGTATTTTATAATTCCTTATTAAAAATTGTGTTTGAGTTCAGGCCTATCATTTTAATATCACATTGTTCTCAAACAACATGTTTTTCGGCTCATATAAGGTTCATCATATAAGGGTCATGGATGAATATGGTAATACGTACACATTTTAATGGATTTACATATAACAGCAATGATAAATTAACTAATATTACCTGCACTAAATCTCAACCACACCGATGTCTTGAAAACTGGATGGACATCAGTAATTTCCAAAAAGAATTTCAGTTCCTTTAAAAACAATGGGCAATTTCAAGATACGGCAGATTCCTCTTTTGTATCCACGCTACCAGCAAATAATTGGTCCATCCATGCACGGAGCTGTACAGAAATCGAAACTTAACCTCATGCATACCACGTGGGCAATTACGAAAGAACATTTGAATTCTCAGTCCTATCATTGAAATATCATGTAGATTTAATCAAAAAAACACTTTTTCGGCTCATGTTTGGATTCATCATTATATTTTATAAGCACGTGTCGAATTCTAAGTAACAGAAAGAAAACTATCTCAGCAATGCAGGACCGATGCTAAGATGTCCAAGTTTCCTCGACATGCCTCGAAATTTACATTCGAAGGAGAAGTTACTAGTTTAGTTTTTCAAATTAATATAATTTGAAAATAAAATTTAAAAGCCAGGGCCTCTAGGATATATCACAATAGGCCCTATCATAAGCTCTCTTTGAAAGTTATCTTATGATCTAAGTGTAAATTAAAAAAACTATATATTGACAAAAGGAATATACAGGGTGACAGATTCATCACTGGCAATATTTTAACCTGGCTATTAGTAGCACCTATAGAACCCATTTTCATAATAAAAAAGAGAGGAATTTTTTGGAAATTTTGGACAATTGTTTGATTTGCATTTTAAATTTTTCATAACATATGGGTACCCTATTAACGTACTACTTACCAAGGTCATGTTCATTCATAAATTGTTAGTTTACATTCTATGTAATTATCTATGGTACTCTGGTGTTTGTGAACCAGGATAGCGTCTTGAATGAAACTTTTTTCATTATTGACACAGTGTTTTCACAGGTCAGGAAACCAATAGAGCGTACTCAAGTGGTTTCCTTTAAACATTAATTCCGACAATGTTACACACTATTCTTTTATTTAATCCAAATAATCATCACTGCACACAATAACACAACATAAACATTACCCGGTTATGGATTGTACTTCATTTAATCGCGTGATTACTCAATGCTGGTTAATAATGAATCTCACTTTAGTTTAAGCTTTGATAAGTACTTTAAAACATTTGATTCCATAAAATTTTTGTGATGTTTGATAATTATAAGCTTGAAAACTCATTTAAAACATTTTATAAAATGAGTTTTAAAAATTCGTACGTCTGCTAAAATTCTGTTATTTGAAAATAAGTTTCGTATGTACGTGTTGGATCATTTCAAGAGCTACAGTAAGCCTTACATTGGTCTAATAAATAGTTTATGTAATTAGGTACACTATACCTTAACTAATTAGGTAGAGAAAAACATGGCAATTTTATTTTAAAGAAAATTAATTTGTATCTGTTTTCCGAAAAATTTGGTAAAATTAGAAACAGTGTATGGTATTCCTATTTCTGACGCCGAAGATGGCGTGTTATTGATGTTTCTTTATGGTTGACTTGCGTATAGTTAGGTAAGATTAGTACGGTCAAAATGTCTTGATATTTTGTTATTTTAATTAAGTAAGTACATATTCGTAATTTTTCGTTTGTTGTACTTGTTGTGGCATTAGCATTGCATTAATCCTTTTAGAAAGTTTTGTTATCTACAGTAATCAAAGACTAACAATCTATTGAAAAGTCCACTTAAAATGACGTGTTAAACCATATTTGAAAAGTACTTGTGGGGTTACGTAAAGAATGAATTTTACAAAACAAGCTATGACACCGTTGAAGACCTAAAAGTAACAATAGAGTCAAATTTAACGCAAATTCACCACATGAAAATACAAAATTCAATAGTAAGGTCGTTACCTAAACGTGTTGAATATTGTATTGAAAACAACGGTGGTCACTTAGAACACCTAATATGATAAATTAAAGTATGCCAAAATAATGCATTTTATTCATTTTGGACATCATGTTTCATAGAGGCATTTACAGCTTAAGACCTACACAATCGATATTTAAAAAAAAAGTGAAAAGGGCAAGTTTATTTTTTCAAAGAAACCGGGTTCGATTCCCGTACAGGATACAGTTGTCTTTTCAAAGAAAGTATGAATGCAGTTTTTATTTTTATCAAATTCGGTGACATGGTTCCTAAGAACAAATCTTCGTATCTCTTATAGTTTCAGACTTCCCCATACTGACCGTTTTGAATGCGCCACCTTGTATAAGATACTTTTAATCACGTCATAACGCGGACAAAATTGGAAGCATCTACTAGTAAAATTAAAATAAATGTCAAAGTATCAAAGTGAGTTGTTCCGCCTTTCCTTTTTATTTTAGGGTTGCAATGCTAATATATTTTAAATTTGCCGCGCTTTTTCAGTATCTAATATTTCACTTTACTCCTTATCTCAGTGGAATGAAAAAATTACTTAGGACAAAAAGACAAATGCGTTCACGACTATAAACCCTAGCGAGGTAGTCAGAGGTTCAGGTTTCCATCTCCGCAATTGCGAAGGTAGTGATTCTATGGACACCTCAAACCCACGTGTTGAACAGATAGTCAGTACTCAATGTGACAGGTGGTACCTAAGCCATGTCTCCATTTACAAGAACTAACTATTACCTGTTCGGAAAACAGATAAGTTTCCTCACAATGTTTTCCCTCACCGTGAATTCGATGCATTTCGTAAATGTGTGTTTCTTACAAAAATGTACAAAGAAATTCATTAAACTTAATTTCCACCCACTGATACAGTGACAAGCCCCAAAAAACTGAGCTACGTAGAATTATGTATTGAAAAGAATTTATGAATAATTATCCCAATTAGGAATAAGATGTACTTAGAAACCAGGATTGAACTGGGCACGCATAAATGATTTGGACAAGTTACGCGGATGAACGAGAATAAATTGGCGAAATCTGTCAATATCTCGAAAGTATAATTTTGGCACATAGCAGATTTTGGTTTGACAACGACGATATGTATATAGGTAAGTGATGTGGAAGAGCGCTTACATAAGCGCCTAATAAAAAGGATAACCATCAAATGGACGAGATACTGAAAAATTATGACGTTAATAGTAACTATAATCACCGCGTGTTGAAGGAATGACATATTTTAGCTGAAATGGAGCTGCTACATCGCGCGAAAAATGGTGTGCGTTCGCGCAGCGGAATGTTGTTGAATTTAAAGATTTTAATTATGCAGATATTTAGTGTATGACGTCGTATAATTGTGTATGGTAAAAAAAAAATTGTGCACGCAGCCATTGTGGAGAAATTCACCAAAAACTGATTAAGTATTCTTCGTAATAGAGAATGGCGGCTGCGCTATAAAGAGTGTATCAATGTATGGGTTTTAAGGTAAACCAACCAAATTGTGGTCTTTTCTATGTTATAGAGAGTTTATCGTTATAGAGAATAATGTTATAAAGAGTTTACACTGTATTTAGATTATATCTCAAGTCTCAAGCGCATACTTAAATAAAGTACCTACGTAAACGGTACCTACTTTCTGTCATAGTCAAATACATTTAAAATAGTAGGTGTACAAAAATAAATGACCTATAAATTAAATCGAAACAACAATTCTGTTATCACCTGTACCAATTCAATACCGGTATTATGCTGTAAATTTTGGGATGTTACCTAAATATATTGCACGGCCGCTTTTTTGTAGCTATCCGAACTTGGTCGGGTTATGTAGGTTTTCGATGCTTCGTCAGTATTATAATTGTTTTTCTTTAATTACTGAATTTAATGACATGAAATTTTGCATGTGAATAGTTGAATGAATACACTAATTATTGGCATACATTTTACCATGCAATTCCTTTAGAACGTCATGATATTTGACTGCTTTGTAAACAGTGATCTATTCGTGGTAAATTGTCCTATAACTCTTTAATTACTAACGGAACATCATTGATACTTGGCAACGTGTTGCAGACACTTACAAGGTTTGTATAAACGTGAAAATCTAGACCCCAAAGTGCATACTTTAAGAACTAAGACCTAATAAGCGTATTTTACGTTTATATTTTTATCTTTTAAGCCTTACGTTTTTTTTCTAAATCTGTTTTTAAACAAATATAAACAAATTCAAAACAACGTATGTAAAAATCTACAGCTCTCTATGTAAGCGCTTTGTATGAAAACTAGCTAATGGCCAAACGTTCGCGCAGCGGAAACTTGAATTTCTCCGAAGTTTATGCATGCACTAATTTTATTCATACATACACAATTACACACAAATACACACTAATTTTTGGACACATCTCTTTTCTTCTAAAGTCAATGGATCAAAAAAAGTTATTTTGTGAGTTTCTCCACAATGGCTGCGTGCACAATTTTTTTTTACCATACACAATTATACGACGTCATACACTAAATATCTGCATAATTAAAATCTTTAAATTCAACAACATTCCGCTGCGCGAACGCACACCGAAAAATGGATACCGGTGGTCTCTGCATACTACTATGTACGGTGCCGGATGTGCATTTACGTAAAAAAATTAAAAGGTTTTTGTTGTTCTATATTACCAGTATATTATGTCGATATACAATTTTTTAGTTAAAAATCCTTTGGTTGAACAGTTAGGTGTGTATTTTAGTATTTGCATAATGTATTTATACATTTTGACTGTTGGCCCATGCAGGTTAGTCAGAGGTTCACCATTCCATGCGCGACGTTACAGTTGTAACTAATACTTATTCAATCGAGTATATAATATACATTATT
Organism: Leucoptera coffeella; assembly: GCA_030578115.1. Lineage (NCBI taxonomy): Eukaryota > Metazoa > Arthropoda > Insecta > Lepidoptera > Lyonetiidae > Leucoptera > Leucoptera coffeella. The sequence continues at coordinate 245,174 of JAMBLF010000407.1, forward strand.
CAAGTAACATAATTTCTGCATATAAAAGGAAGGAAATAAAAATACATATCATTAGTTCATTTTTATTATAATTTCACTTAATTACATAACATATACTAAATCTTTGTTTAAATAAATCTTCTAATCAATTATCACGATATTGAGCGCTTTCTCTGTCGCACGATTCCATACATCAGAAAGAGACAACAAATGCTAGTGAAAAACAGTATTCATAAATAGAATACGTATGAAATACCCTTGTCAATAATTTATACAATACAAAAACCTCTTTAAATTGATTTTAGTAATTTCACCTATTATATATACGCATCTAATGATAGTTGTTTTGTCCTAAGGAACTTTAGCGCGTGTTTGTAAGCTAGAATACCAATCCCGCCTTCTTCTTTGAGAGCTGGTGGAATATTCGTCTCATCTATAACTCCTTGGATCCTTAACAAGATCTCTCTCATTAACAGTCGCTCTTTCTGTAAACTTTCTACGTTTAATATATTAATGTGTCTTTTGTACGTAAACACGCCGTGTTTGTTGAAACAGTGACGGTTGAAATCGTGCTTGTAGCTGTAGGGTTGTGAGCACATCTGTAATAAAAAAAAACTCGTAACAACTTTCGAACACCACCTAAATACTAGATGTCAAGTAAAATGCAGATTTGAAATGGTAATTAATCATTTACTCACACGCACCCATAATCCTTGAAATTAATGTGCAGAATATAATAATAGCCGCTGTAGCCCAGTGGGTAAGACCTCGGACTTCGTATGAGAAAAGTCCTAGGTTCGAATCCCGACTCTGGCATGTACCAATGAATGAAATTTAAATATGTGTTTTTCATTTACGTACATAATTTACGGTCGCTAACGGTGAGGGAAAACATCCCTCAGGATAGGCAATAGTCAGTGCCTATATACGGCGATACGGTTCACTACCTATCACGTTGGGTGCTGTCTATCTAGTGATACGCGGGCTTCGAATGACCCATACCTAACATGCCTTCGAAATTTCGGAGATGGGCATTCAAGCCTCTGACTACCCCGCCATAATAAAAAAGGGGAGTGTGTACACAAGTCGTGAAGCGTATGTATGTAATATAATAATATTGTAGGACGTTATTACACCAATTGAACTAGCCCCTTGGTAAGTACATTTAAGACTTGTGTTAAGGGTACTACTCAACGTATATTTATGAAATATATACTTATTACGAGTATATATAGATAAATACATACATAGCATATATAATCAACGACCAGACTAGAAAGCAGAAGAAAAGCGTAGTTCTTAACTCTGCCTCCACCGAAAATCTGAGAGCTCACGATTAGCGTTCAGGCGTCTAACCGATTGCGCCACGAAGGTCGTTCATATAAGACTGTCCCGCGCTAGCTGCTAATAATGCTACATGCAAATTACTGAGCTATGGGCTAGCAACCTATCACTAATGTTCCATAAGACATCACAACCAAAATAGTGACCAGTATATCCCATTTATCACAGGTCCGTCAGTAGTCGCCTCCTACTTGCCGGGAAGAACGGCAGCTAGTTAGATATCAGTTTACGTTAGTATGGAACGATAGTTTACAAGTTTATGATTTGAATATGTATGTAATCAAAAAGTTTAGACTCACCTCGCATTTAAAGGGCCTTTCTCCCGTATGTATCCGTTGATGGGCTTTCAATTGGAACTTACAGTAGAAGGACATGTTGCATTGGTCGCACATGACGTTCTTGTTCACCGAGCTATGGCGCAATCTGTGTGTCAACATCGTGGCTCTCTGTGAAACAAACGTAAAACATTCACTACCGTTAACTCTTGCGAGGTAGTCAGAGGGGTCCTGTCACTGTCCAATCGAACACACGTGTGAAAGGCAGCAAATGTTTTAACCTTACCGCCTTTTACAAACACAGAATTGTACCTATTTCGGAATAAGATTAATTATAAAATTAAAATTTTTTTGGGGTTGTGATTACATAAATATAATGTTAGTGACAGGTTGCTAGTTCGTCACCCAATAGACTCGATCGACCCTCGAAGTCGAATACTAATCCAACGTGGTATTACAACATTTAGTCTTGATTTCAGTATCATTTAAAATGTTACATAAGCTGAGTATTTATTTAGAGTAGAATATAAAAACATTTACACATGGACAGCTTACAAAAGAAAACTTGGTTACGTCAATAATCATAATGTTTAAAAAATCGTTTTGAGAAACTTACCCTCCGGAAAGCTTTGTTGCAGTCCGGACATAAAATTGATTTGGCTTCATGCAGAATTTTGTGGCTAGAACAAATTTTGAAAAAAATGGTAATATTTACCAGAATCCAAATATATATAATTGCGGTAAGAGTAACGGAATATTTGGACCTTCAAAAGGTAAAGTCTCCAATTAAATCAATACATGCTCGTACATACATACAATCTGGTCCATGTTACTAAATAACCCTAGCATACAAATATAAACAACCCTAAAAATAAAAATGCATACAATTTAGAGATCGCCCCACATAAATTGGCAGTTGGAGGCGTCGCCACAGTAGCGTAATTCAGTGTTACCAGTAAACACGCCAAAACTAGCACTCACTGTGCCATACGGCTCGATACATTATAGGTTTCATTTGTAACGATCTTTGGTTGCAGAGCTATAAACTCAAATAAAACAAATTAATATATCAAAGTATGTTTATTTAAAATAGGCCCTATCACAAGCTCTCTTTGAATGTTATCTTATGATCTAAGTATAACAACAATAAAGATTATTATTTTTATAATTAACAAACATAAAGATTAACTTTTGACTTTGATATATTAATTTTACGACGACTATTTGTATAATTCATGAGATAAAATCTGAGCTACAAAGGCCGGCGCTTTAAAAGTAGTACTGATATTGTCATAAATTACTAAAATTTTACCGCAGCTCCAGATAATATTGACAAAAAAAAAATTAAATTTTTAAACTTCGAGCAAGGGTAAAAATGTACCTTAAAGTGCTAGAAATATAATCGAGGTTTTGGGGGATACGGTGAACATGTGAAATTACCTTTTAAGACTCTCCGGAGATTTGAAGATAGATAAACATTTATCACAAGGATATTCTTCCTTATTTTCATGTTTCTTAACTATATGTCTCGCTAATGTTGCTTCTGTGAAAAATTTCGACGGACATCGGTCACAGTGATAATTCTTCTCTCCTAAAAAGAACATTAAATTTCTTGCTATTATAGAGCAATCATTAAAAGACTTAACTGTTGTGATATTAAAAAAATGGAATTGAATACTCTAAATATTATATTATATTAATGCCACTACTTAGTTGTCTCCAAAATAGTAATATAATACGCATTAATTAATTTAATGCAGCATAGAAAATAATGTCAACGTCATTATATCCTATTATTTCTATATTGTTCCTTTTAATTATAAAGATATTGTATTGTGTATGTTTCTGTGGCTGTGAAAACACATTATTTATAATTATTATCAACTAAACACTTACCTGTATGTTGCAATAAATGAGTTTCTAAATTTGTAGTATTAAAACCACAATATTGGCATATATGTATTTTTTTGATTTTGTGTTTTTTTGGTTCCCTTTGCTTGGGCTGTGGTTTCGGTTTACAGTAAACCAGATCTTTAAAATATTTTGGCTTAATCTTAACTCCAGACACCATTGAGCTATTTCCTGCAATCTTCTCGGCTATAACATAAAGAGAGAGAAATGTTAAGTAATGTTTATGCTAATAAAGTGAAAAGATATTTTATTTTCTATAATGGATATGCTACATTCCGAGGGATACTGTTTCATAGTCATTGTTGTGTATGTATATAGATATATCATCTTGAAACTTAAAAAAATTAATTGTGTGATTACAAACGTTATGCTTCATTTTTCAAATCTCTAAACTGTATTGATTTCATTAGACGACCCCCGTGGCGCGATCGGTTAGCCGCCGGAACGCTAATCGTGAAGTCCCGGGTTCGATTCCCGGTGGAGGCAGAGTTAAGAACTACGCTTTTCTTCTGCTTTCCAGTCTGGTCGTTGATTATATATGCTATATATGTATTTATCTATGTATAATATGTATACATTTATTAAATATACGTTGACTAGTACCCTTAACACCAGTCTTAAATGAACTTACCAAGGGGCTAGTTCAATTGTTGTAATAATGTCCAAATATTATTATTATTCAGAATGTCAAGAGTAAATAAGTAATAGATTTTTTTTTGCAGACATTCATACATAAACAAACATACACTAGTCACTTAATCGCCTCCTACACCGCGCAGGGAAGAATAGCTATTCTACCGTCGTACGAGAGAAGGGCACATCTATAATTTTGGTTAAACTGAGATAATTGGGATTAAAGTTTTTACCATATTCTGCCTCATAGTGTGGAAACCTATTGTATGCCTATGGTATCTCCGAATTCCTTAAAGATAAAATTCTTTAAAAAATATTTAGCTGATATGACTTTTTCCTTATTTGAAATATGTATATAACACAATTAAATTAAATGTTAGCTGTGCCCTTTTTTCCTACGATGGCAGTACTAGTAAGTGATCGTTTAATGATCTAGACTATTACAGGATATATACATATAGCCAGCCATTTTCAATTCAATAAAGGATTACCTTTCTTTTTCCGATCTTCAATTAAGGCTGATTTCCTTGCTAACGCAGGTGGCAGGTAATCATCATCATCTTTCTTCCTTTTCTTTGGTTTTGTTTGACTAGAGCTTTTATTGATATTACTATCCTCATTCTCAACATCCTGTAATTACAAATTAACCATGTAGTTTATTATATAGTTATAATAAGTAACAGAAAATTGTAAAAGAAATAAATATAATTTTTATTAAGTTGGTCAAATCTTCAAGGTTCTGTTGTAAAGTATGTGAATTTCTATGTATGTATTTAGGTAGTTGATAGTAAACAAAAATGCCATCCTACCACATGCAAATTAGAAATTGTTTATATATGTGACTGAAAAATACTAGATAACGCCAGGGTGATAACAATATATTATGTACATAGTAGAAACATAATCAAATAGTGTAATGTTGATATATTTTTACTTACTTCATCACCATCGCTGTCTAAGGTGTCCAGAAAGTCATCAATAAACATGGGCTCACTGTGTTTATCACTGTTGTTGTCATTATCATCAAATGTTTGAATTTTCTTTATAGATACATCCTTATAAGAGAAATTGTCCTTTGTCTCAAATTCTATAGTTAATTCCTCTTGTTTAATAGGTTCTAACTTACTAACTATCTCGTCTAATTCTATTTTCACTTCTTTTATGTCATTAAAAACTATTCTTTTATGCAATTTGTTCAATACTTTCAATGATCTAAAAGAACACAAAAATTTTGTGAGCATTCTCAAAAACTAATCTATTTGATAAGGAATAAAGATGAAAAGAAATTATTTGAATTGTTAAATATTTTTAAACAGATCATCGGTTACATTACAACTGTACAAATACATATTATGAGCCACCACATTTACAATAGTGAATGGTTTTGTTAGAATTTAAAATTAATCATAGTGTGACTTTTATGAAAAACTGACTATACTTTCATATTTTTGAAATCTTTTAGAAGTTCTAAATCATATTTAAATGAAGTTAAGTGTGTGTTGTTTCGAAAATTGAATAAGTAATAAATGTTTTGTTTTGTTTCCTGTAAACTTATTAATATGCATATTCCTAGTGTTGTAATATAACAAACGATATGTCGGTATCAGTAAGCAAAAGCAAGAATCTATCTGTATATTCAGTAAAACAATATAACAGAACATCAGCACTGGCTATCTCCTGAGATATAGGAGTTGTGTAAGCAAAGTTTAAGCACATTTGTTATGTATGACATGCTGATAAGTTGGCAGTGAAAAGTACATACGGTAAATGTGACCAAGGAGTTATTATGTATTTGAAAAGGGACATATAATATGTGTAATGACATTCTTCTCAAAGTGGGTGTACGTAGTGTGAGCAGTATCAAAAGATTATTGAGTGTAACTGAAGCAAGAGAGATTTGTCAAGATAGTCTGTGCTTATATTGTTACAGAAGTAGAGGTGTGAATATATTTATATAGTGACTAATCATCTTACTTTTCAATAAGCAACTTTAGCTCATGTGCATCCTGGAGCCTTTTACAACATCCTCGACAAACTTGTATGGGCGAATCACTTTCTTCAACTAACTGAAAAAAAAAAAAAAATAACAAAGAATATTTGATTTTTCAGAGTATCGCAACGCATATCGCTCCTCCGGCAGTTGCCCCTTGTGCACAGTGTCCGGCTGCTCCACGGCCAGGTCGATCTGGTGGACCTCTTTGTCTGCAGCAGGTCTGGGATCAAGGGGGTTGCCATGCTTTACATATGCTATGAGCTGTGATTGCCTCTGCTGATGCTCTAAATAATTATTGTTGTCTAGGTTTAGTGTTGAATGTTGTTTTGTTATGTCATTGTAAATGTTCATTAGTAAATTGATTGTGTATTGTATTATCAATAATACCATATTGGGAAACCTGTAATTATGTAATTGTGAAAAATGTAAATAAATAATAATTTAATATGTGTATTAGTAGTTATTAACTGATTTGTATGTAAGAGTGTAAAATAAGAATATTGTTTTTACTTGTAGTCTTATAATTCATTAGCATTTCATAATATGCTGTTCGGACGCAGATATAAAATAAGGTCTAGTACCGGGAAAATGTCAGTGCTACACATAATTAATTTTGAGTAGCACATTAAAATTAATAATAATTTTATTATTGTCAAAATAGAGGTTATACCTGAATCTTTGCTATGGAAAATATTATATCGCTATATTGTACATCATTCTGCGAATCCAAAACTGTGAATACCGAGACCATTTTCTTCCGCACAGTACCCAAACAAACACAGCATCTTTCCATGATGTATTTATATTTTAGAAGAAAAGAGTTACTACCTATGTACTTTATTTATTTAACAAGCCTATAAATAATAAATAATTATACCATTAAATTTTACTCTTGTATATCAAACATATTTACAAAAAAACAATGTTTATAGAACTTTAGCAATTAGAGATCGCGCCACATAAATTGGCAGTCGGCAAACTTGTAACTAAATTTGACGTTTCCGCCATTGCGTGTTATTTTGTATGAAAGGTAAATTTAGTATTACCAGCGTTGTGTTGTTTGCTCACTTTTTGTAATTTTTATGTTTGTTAAGGATGATTATAATAAATTGATTTCCGGAGTTTCTTGTTAGTTCTTCTCCAAGCTAGGGTCTCTGAAATAATAGTTTTAAGAGATTTAAGAGATTCGCTATAAATTTATCAAGTTCGGAGTCTATAATCCTGTCACTTTCAAAATATTTGTCTTCGACGTTCAGTACATGCTGAACTTGGGTTTTCCAGTGTTCCACTGTTATGCTGGCAAACGCAGCTTCTGTTAGTTTAGTTTAGTTAGAGTTTCTTGTTAGTTCTTCTCCAAGCTAGGGTCTCCACTGAACTAACCTCGGTAAAGAATATGTAAAGGCAATGCTCAGTGGCATGTTTGAAACAGTTTTTTTAATTTATACTTAGATCATAAGATAACATTCAAACAGAGCTTGTGATAGAGCCTATTTTAAATAAACATATTTTGACTTTGATATATTAATTTGTTTTATACGAGTTTATAGATCTGCATCCAAAGACCGTTACAAATGAAACCTATAATGTATCGAGCCGTATGGCACAGTGAGTGCTAGTTTTGGAGTGTTTTCTGGTAACACTGAATTACGCGACTGTGGCGACGCCTCCAAGAGATCGCGCCACATAAATTGGCAGTAGGCAAACTTGGAACTAAATTTGACGTTTCCGCCATTGCGTGTTATTTTGTATGAAAGGTAAATTTAGTATTACCAGCGTTGTGTTTTTTGCTCACTTTTTGTAATTTTTATGTTTGTTAAAGGTGATTATAATAAATTGATTTCCGGAGTTTCTTGTTAGTTCTTCTCCAAGGTAGGGTCTCCGCTGATCTAACCTCGGTAAAAAATATGTAAAGACAATACAAAGTAAAGACAAGTGCCATTTTTGAAATAATAGTTTTAAGAGATTCGCGATTTATACTCATGATATAAGATATAAGGGTGTGTATATGATTGATCGCAGCTGTGGGAAATCCTACGTCGGACAGACTAAACGGTCTATTGCGGACAAAGTGAAGGTACACATAATATATGTAATATATAATAAGAAGGATAAGTCCCGTTAATTATTAATCATGTTTGAAATAGTTTTTTTAATCTATACTTAGATCATAAGATAACTTTCAAAGAGACCTTGTGATATTTATAATTTTGAATATATTATGGGAGATGGAGGCGTCGCCGCAGTTGCGTAATTCACTGTTGCCAGTAAACACACCAAAACTAGCACTCACTGCAGTGTGCCAAATCTGAGATGCAAGAGTGGCTAAGAAGCAAAAATCTTTATTTTGAGGATAGCTGGACAAAGCCACTTTTTACCGTTTACCACGTTAGGCGATAAACGTATCCATATGGACGTTAAGGAAAAACAGGCACACTGCTCACTTTCTTTGTAATCTTTATGTTTGTTAAGGGTGATTATAATAAATTGATTTCCGGAGTTTCTTGTTAGTTCTTCTCCAAGCTAGGGTCTCCACTGAACTAACCTGGGTAAAAAATAGGTAAAGACAATGCTCAGTGCCATGTTTGAAATAGTTTTTTTAATTTATACTTAGATCCTTATGACATTACTTATGACATAACATTCAAAGAGAGCTTGTGATAAGGCCTATTTTAAATAAACATATTTTGACTTTGATATATTAATTTGTTTTATTTGAGTTTATAGCTCTGCAACCAAAGACCGTTACAAATGAAACCTATAATGTATCGAGCCGTATGGCACAGTGAGTGCTAGTTTTGGCGTGTTTACTGGTAACACTGAATTACGCGACTGTGGCGACGCCTCCAACTGCCAATTTATGTGGCGCGATCTCTAAAGGATTTGTTTATAGATCGCGCCACATAAGTTGGCAGACGGCAAACTACTTGGTACTAAATTTGACATTTCCGCCATTGTGTATTATTTTGTATGACAGATAAATTCAGTAATACCAGCGTTATGTTTTTTCCTCATTTTCTTTAAAAATTTTATGTTTGTTAAGGGTATTGTATTCCAAAAATAAATTCACGAACTGTCAAAAATCCGACATTTCTAGCGCAGCAGCGCTGAGTACATTGCACGTTAGTGCTGTTTTTAGCGGTTGGACAGAATATAAAATATAAAAAGGCGCGAATTTCAAAACATCGCGAAACGTTTATGGGAGTTTTATATTAATAATATAATTGATTTTTAAACTCAATAGTGTGCCGATTGCAAGACAATTTTTTAATTGCTAAATAAAACGTACATTATCTATCTATCTAACATAAAATAAACATTGTGATGATTTTTTGACAATCCAGACCGACTTCTTAGCAGATATTCTCTGTCGAACGTGACAGATAGTTTTGATCATGACGACGCGCCGCCGCGGCGTGTAAATCGCAGATAGTTATATCAATAAATACGTATCGTTTCCATATGATGCAACGTATAAACTGATATTCACACCCAAATCCAGATAATCAATCCAAAACGAAATAAATTCAAGTTTTCCAGTGTTTGTAATGATGCTAGTACAGATTACATTATGTATGTATGTAGGTATGCAACTACCTAACCACTCATTTACTGACTCCGAAAGGTTAACGAATTTGTAAAACTATGTTTTTATATTATAATGCTTTTGAAATAAAATATGTTCTTCAACGAAAGATCGGCTGTAGTCATTTTTCATATGCGTAAGTATTATGATTACCTAGGTTAATTCGGTTCATTCACGGTAAAATTATATTACCTATTCTACAATACTTTTTACCATATTGTAGTTATAGTAGTCATACAATTTATTAGTTACATTTACCCACACTACACATATTGAAATAAAATTGAGCTCGTGAATCTAAGTGTAAACTCGTTACAATGCATAAAACCTAATTTTATTTTGCCCTAATACTGCTTGATTTTGCGACTAAATTTACAAACGGAATATGTACTAGGGTCACAGACTTTTATAGGCGGCCAGTCGTACGAAAAATGTAAACAAAAATGTCTCGATTTTCATACAGATATCTTTTCATCCTGGTAAACTACTATTATACTGTCAATTATTTGTTTATGTGTTATGTAATGTCAATAATGTTTCTGCTGAAATATTGGGCAGGTATTTGAATCGCGCTATCGCTTAGTTGTGATCGTAAAATAGGATTTTACGGTTGTGATTTATACACCGGTTCTCGTTCTATCACCGAAGTTAAGCAACGAAGGCGTGGAAAGTAATTGGATGGGTGACCATTTAAATTGTTCACGTGCTGTTGTTTTAGTGAGGGAACCTGGTTTGGTTATGTAAGGACTTAGTTAATCACCTATAACATTGGCTATTGATAATCAGGTAACGATTGGGTTTCGATTGACAAAAAAATGCAAAAAAACTTAGTTGCCACTCAACATCTGACTACCTCGAAAGGGATGTGGGATGTGACGTAGCCATATCAATCGGAGTCGGCGGCAGCGACGTAGTGTGAGCGCAGTATTTTGTACCTATTCAGGATTATAAAACTATAAACACTGCGCACTCGTAGATAGTTTTCAGATACTTTAGTAACTACGATTTAATTATATGCATTGAAATTGTCTTGTTGCTTGTTGTTTTGTCACGATGATGTGTCTTCTCGGCATACTCAAAACACATACACCTGACCTCACAAAGCGTACCTACCTATTTTATTATTTGTTAATTTGATATAGTAACAGTCTGGCGTATTTAAAATGAAAGTAGTAAGATGATTATTAGCTCTCGGAATCTGTAACTGTCAGCTATTCTTTTACGTTTAAATATGGTTTAGACCACGAACCTTTGTAATTGCTGTTTGGTATAGAAACTAGCACCAGATGTAAGTACCGCTGCGTCCAAATGCTGGAATGAAATACCTCCACCTATTCGCGACGTTGCTTCTAGGGAAGCTTTCTACCTTAGGTATAAGGCTTGTCTTCTCGAACAACAAAAATCCTTACCCTAACTCCTATCAATGTCTCACCTTGTCAGTGCAAATACCATAGTTATATATTTTTCTTTCTATATATGAGTTTGAATAAATGTGTATGTGTATGAAATATATTAATGTATGTTTATACGATGTTACTACTGTTTATAATGTATATATAATATGTATGACTGTGTATGTGTGTGCCTATATCTATCTACATGTCTATAATATAGCTCTTAGCTCAAACCTAAATAACTAAAATTATACTACCTTTTAGTTAAGACACCTGTATCTGTAGTATTATATTATCTGTATATTTATATATATATATATATATATGTTCTTGTTTATGTTGCCCGAAGTATGATTATGAATTATAGTGTATTAATTTTATGTATGCGTATTATATACATACATACGCTTCACGATTTGTGTATACACACTCCTTTTTTTATTATGGCGGGGTAGTCTGAGGCTTGAATGCACATCTCCGAAATTTCGAAGGCATGTTAGGTATGGGTCATTCGAAGCACGCGTCTCACTAGATAGACAACACCCAACGTATCACGTTGGGTGTTGTCTATATAGGTAGTGAACCGTATCGCCGTATATAGGCACTGACTATTACCTATCCTGAGGGATAGGCTGGTTTCCTCACGATGTTTTTCCAAATATTTAAATTTCATTCATTGGTACATGCTAGAGTCGGGATTCGAACCTAGGACCTTTCTCATACGAAGTCCGAGTTCTTAGCTACTGGGCTACAGCCGAACTCGTAATATATCTGTATTTGTATATTATAAATTAGTTATTTTGTGTATGTTTGTTATTTATTATATTATGCAGCTTGTGACGGTTTCCGAATTGGGTGCTGCCGGAGGACCAGTGATTGCAGCCTAGCTGCATCATATACTGAGGCAGCACCTTTTCACTGCATCAATGGTTTTTTACATACCTATATTTTTTCCATGTTTGTGTTTTGTTAATGTAGTGAATAAAGTTTCTTTCTTTTTTTCTCTGTAGGTGTTAAAATTTGCAAACACATCGTGTATTGATATACAATTTACTACTTACATAAGCTCCTGAAATAAGTATACTATAAATTTAGTTATAGTCTATAATGTATGTAAGTAATGGTTACTGCACTAAAATATTGTTTGTAATAATAGGTACCTATTATTTAATTTCATAAATGCTTGTATTAAGGTTACATTACACTTTGATTAGTGACTAGGTATGGACATCTACTGATTAGTGCAAATTATATCCTGTGTATGGAAATGAGTTCTATTTTTAGCGAGTAACCTCGTCCAGCGTTCCGTCACTGCCCCCTCACTCATCTAAAATAAGTTAAAATCAATGCTAATATAAGTCAATATCAAATCAGTATGATGAATTAGATTTAAATTTAATTAATTATAATTTAGATTTAATACTGGCCTTACAGAAAAAAATAAGATGACAAATTATCTGCGCGTATCGTTACAACTTGGTTACAACAGCACAATGCTCTGCGCAATCTCCAGACTTAAATCCTATTGAGCATGCCTGGGATATGCTTCAGAGAAGAGCTCTAAGAAATTTCCCAGAAGATATTGTCAGTGAAAACCATCTTTTCTTGCATCTTAGCAGGACTTGGGACAATATTCCACAATGGGATATTGACACCCTTGTTTTAAGCATGCCGAACCCCTGCAGATGTGTCAGGAATGTCTTAGGAAGATCTACACATTATTGATTTTCAGTGGAACACGATTTTAGTAAAAAAAAGTAAATGTTATGTTGAAGTTTTAATGTTTTAAAAATAAAGTTTAGTTAGAAGTTTTATCAGAGTTTTTTCTCTTGTTCTAGATTTTTTTAAATTACAACTTTCACTAAAATATTTTCATTTAATCAGATAGGCTAATAATCAAGGTTTATTTTAATATACAGGCACAGATAATATAATACTACAGATACAGGTGTCTTAACTAAAAGGTAGTATAATTTTAGTTATTTAGGTTTGAGCTAAATATCCCTAGACCATGTTGATGTGTGTATGTTCTTACAGATACCTACCACCTTATTCCAAAACAAAGTCGATGTTTTGTTAAAGAAACCAGTCCGTGTAAAACAATTGCAGCCCCTTGTTTATCTCTGGGATAAATACTTTTGAGGTTACCTTTCTGTTTTAGTAGTGGCCAAGTATGTTTTTATATCTAAAATAAGTTAAAATCAAAGTTAATATAAGTCAATATCAAATCAGTATGATGAATAAGATTTCTTGCAGATAAATTGTTGTTATTTCATTTGTAAATTCTTATGCATGAAGCATTTTTCTATAAATATCGATTCACAAAGCAATGCGGCGGGATAATAGGGGATATTTTATGTAATGTTATTTATGTTTGCGATATAAACAGGTTCCACACTACGATAGTTTCAAAAACACTGAAATAAATCACATCAAACTTGACATAACAAAATCATAACAAACTTTATTGTCATGGCGGATGCACGTTCCGTGTATCAATTGAGTTGTAAACGAAACAAACACTAATAAATTATAATCAGATTATTCAACAACTTATTATTTATTAATATATATTAAAAACATTGTAGTCATAAATATATAAAAGTAATCAATATTTAAATAATTAATCACTTGTGGTAAATAATTGTAATTTTATAGTAACAATAAGAAATAGTGTATTGGAACGTACTTGAGTGAGTACTCTAACCCGACCTCCTTTAGGAGTCTGTGAGCCTAGTACTGCGCTTGTATTTTCGTATGGTTTTGAGCTGGAAAAGAACTTCGAAAAATATAATTTCTTCGATTTATGCGTAAAGTTTGACGAGGCAAACAAATACCTACAGACTACTGAGCAAAATTTTTGGGCAGGATATGTATAATAAATATGTTTTTTTTGGTGCGACCTCCAACTCCGTTATGAGAGCCTAGTGACCGAATTCGGATTTCGATAGCAATTTGTCTCTAAAAAATTGCTCCGCGGTCTACCCTTCTTGAGAGAGATGAGTCTGAGTCGTAAATAAATCAAAATCGAACCAACTGTCGTTCTTTCCGTATATCTGTCCGGTACCGGTATAACCTATTCTGCAGTTCGCCAATAACTCAAATTCAAGTTGCCAAAGAGCATCCCAAATGTATATATTTATGATTTCGACCATCACAAATGCATACGTTAAGTTCTCTGACTACCCTGAATTCGATCACGGTCGTAATGCATAATATATAGTTATTAATAATTATGTATATGTGTGTGTGTATATATAATATAGCATAAATAACCTATCTTGGGGTTCACTAATTGCTGCCTACCTACTGTGAAGAAAGCTGAAGTGATGTCAGAATGTATCATGTATGTATTCTCAACTTCTTGTCATAATATCCGAAACATCAAGTGATTTTTTCATATCATGTCTGATATGTACCTGTCATAGGCATAAATGACGCAAGAATAAATTTATATCAAATATGGCGTCGCATCAAGTAAAATACTTTTTAAAATATACATGTAGAGATCGCGCCACATACGGTGGCAGTTGGAGGCGTCGCCACAGTCGCGTAATTCAGTGTTACCAGTAAACACGCCAAAACTAGCACTCACTGTGCCATACGGCTCGAAACATTATAGGTTTCATTTGTAACGATCTTTGGTTGCAGAGCTATAAACTCAAATAAAACAAATTAATATATCAAAGTCAAAATATGTTTATTAAACTATTTCAAACATGATTAATAATTAACGGGACTTATCCTTCTTATTATATATTACATATATTATGTGTTCCTTCACTCTGTCCGCAATAGACCGTTTAGTCTGTTCGACGTAGGATTTCCCACAGCTGCAATCAATCTTATACACACCCTTATATCTTATATCATGAGTATAAATCGCGAATCTCTTAAAACTATTATTTCAAACATGGCACTGAGCATTGTCTTTACATATTTTTTACCGAGGTTAGATCAGCGGAGACCCTAGCTTGGAGAAGAACTAACAAGAAACTCCGGAAATCAATTTATTATAATCACCCTTAACAAACATAAAAATTACAAAGAGTGGGCAAAAAACACAACGCTGGTAATATTAAATTTACCTTTCATACAAAATAACACGCAATGGCGGAAACGTCAAATTTAGTTCCAAGTTTGGCTACTGCCACCGTATGTGGCGGGTACTCTAGAATAAATCAACTTTAGCAGTTCACTTCGAAAGAAAAAAATCGCTTGTAATATAATAAGCAATAACCTCAAACACCAAAGTGATTACACTTTGTTTTCCAAATTTCACTTATTGAACTAAGAAATAACTGATCTCGCGTGATTATCTAGCGGTTTAGCTGTGATCGCCAACAAAATGGACGTGCTCCCCACGCTGGCATTCGCCAAATTCTGAACGCGATCTATTGAAACTAGCGACTCGCGGCGGACGCGTAAGCTGTCCATATAAAAATGTATGAAACAGATGGCGGCCCAAAATTGGGCGTTTTATACTTACGAAAACTGCAGTATTATGAATAAAACAGGACCTAATATGTTTTTAGTCAAATTATTTAGTATTTAGAGAACCCATTATTGTATATTTTGATTTCAGATCTTACTCCGTGACGAAATAAACGAAAAAATACAAAACCCTGTTTGCGCCATTTTTCTGATTTTTTATCAACTTTATGCGTTTATATTTACGTAATTTTTGATATTTAACTCTTGAAACTACTTCAGTCATCAATTTCAGTCTTTCATTATGCTACCTTGAAAGTATGATAGGTGTCAGTAAGTTCTAAATAGGTTTAAACTGAAAAATGAAAACACTCGTTTCGCTCATTTCCGCGAACAATACCCTTAAGGGTGATTATAATAAATTGATTTCCGGAGTTTCTTGTTAGTTCTTCTCCAAGCTAGGATCTCCGCTGAACTAACCTCTGTAAAAAATATGTAAAGACAATGCTCAGTGCCATGTTTGAAATAAAAACATAACATACGCTTCACGACTTATGTATACACACTCCCTTTTTTATTATGGCGGGGTAGTCAGAGGCTTGACTGCCCATCTCCGAAATTTCGAAGGCATGTTAGGTATGAGACATTCGAAGCCCGGGTATCACTAGATAGACAACACCCAACGTGATAGGTAGTGAACCGTATCGCCGTATAAAGGCACTGACTATTACCTATCCTGCGGGATAGGCAGGTTTCCTCGCGATGTTTTCCCTCACCATTGGCGACTGTAAACTATGTAAATGAATTTTCCCTGATGTGTGAAATAGTTTTTTTAATTTATACTTAGATCATAAGATAACTTTCAGAGAGAGCTTGTGATATTTATAATTTTGAATAAAAATATTTTGACTTTGATATATTAATTTGTTTTACTTGAGTTTATAGCTCTGCAACCAAAGACCGTTACAAATGAAACCTATAATGTATCGAGCCGTATGGCACAGTGAGTGCTAGTTTTGGCGTGTTTACTGGCAACACTGAATTACGCTACTACAGCGACGCCTTCATCTGCCACCTTAGAGATCGCGCCAAATAAGTTGGCTGACGGTAAACTTGGAACTAAATTTGACGTTTCCGCCATTGCGTGTTATTTTGTATGAAAGGCAAATTCAGTAATACCAGCGTTGTGTTTTTGCTCACTTTCTTTGTAATCTTTATGTTTGTTAAGGGTGATTATAATAAATTGATTTCCGTAGTTTCTTGTTAGTTCTTCTCCAAGCTAGGGTCTCCGCTGAACTAACCTCGGTAAAAAATATGTAAAGACAATGCTCAGTGCCATGTTTGAAATAATAGTTTTAAGAGATTCGCGATTTATACTCATGATATAAGATATAAGGGTGTGTATAAGATTGATTGCAGCTGTAAGAAATCCTACGTTGGACAGACTAAACGGTCTATAGCGGACAGAGTGAAGCAACACATAATATAATATATAATAAGAAGGATAAGTCCCGTTAACTATTAATCATGTTTGAAATAGTTTGTTTAATAGATACTTACATCATAAGATAACATTCAAAGAGAGCTTGTGATAGTGCCTATTTTAAATAAAAATATTTTGACTCTTGACTTTGATATATTAATTTGTTTTATTTGAGTTTATAGCTCTGCAACCAAAGACCGTTACAAATGAAACCTATAATGTATCGAGCCGTATAGCACCGTGAGTGCTAGTTTTGGCGTGTTTACTGGCAACACTGAATTACGCTACTGCAGCGACGCCTTCATCTGCCACCTAATGTGACGCGATCTCTACACACAATGACAAAACTTAATTAAAAAATAAATAAATTGATAAACGTACTTAGATGTTAAATATTATGTAATCTTGTATAAACACTACTAAGAAATAATAAATACACACAGTCAATAACAGATACATAATTAATGCATATATAAAGCTACTATACGTAGATACACAAACGCTATATAATCAAATACGTATAAAAGTAAAATACATTTATACAAATATATACATACATAAAACATAAGCAAATACATATATAAACATACACAGACCTATGTACATGTATCTTAAATAAACAAATACATCCAATAAATGAAATAGAGTACCCGCCACATAAGGTGGCAGTTGGAGGCGTCGCCACAGTCGCGTAATCCAGTGTTGCCAGTAAACACGCCAAAACTAGCACTCACTGTGCCATACGGCTCGATACATTATATTGAGGTTTCATTTGTAACGATCTTTGGTTGCAGAGCTATAAACTCAAATAAAACAAATTAATATACCAAAGTCAAAAGTCAAAATATTTTTATTCAAAATAGGCCCTATCATAAGCTCTCTTTGAAAGTTATTTTATGATCTAAGTACAAAATAAAAAAACTATATATTGACAAAAGGAATATATATGAGTGAAGTGGAAGGGCGGTTACGTAGGGGCCGGCCTAATAAGACATATATGTAACAGTCAGATAGACACTATATTGAAAAAAGGTGACGTTAGGAGTACCTATAACCGCCGAGAGTGTATTAGAGAATGTATGAATGTCAATGAAGCGAAAGTGGTCTGTCAGGATCGGGACAAATGGGGATCCGTGATCTCTGCCTACCCCTCTACAGGGAATCAGGCGTGATGTGTATGTATGTATGTAAAAAAACTATTTCAAACATGGCACTGAGCATTGTCTTTACATATTTTTACCGAGGTTAGTTCACCAACCATTTCGGCTGCTCAAGATGCCACGTCATGAAGACCACGACCGCTCTGATAAGAGCGTAACGATTGAGAAGAAGAAGTTCAGCGGAGACCCTTGGAGAAGAACTAACAAGAAACTCCAGAAATCAATTTATTATTATCACCCTTAACAAACATAAAAATTACAAAGAGTGGGCAAAAAACACAACGCTGGTAATACTAAATTTACCTTTCATACAAAATAACACGCAATGGCGGAAACGTCAAATTTAGTTCCAAGTTTGGCTACTGCCACCTTATGTGGCGGGTACTCTATATTTATACACACACACAGAATAAATACACATAAATATCTCTGATACACTTATAGAAATTTGGTAATTTGTAAACACAAGGTATGATCATTGACAGGATTTAGGGGATTTATTTTTGTTGCTCCAGAAGATAAGCCTTAAATCTGCGGTTGAAGACTCCCCTAGAATATCACCTTTTTCAAGTCCCACTTAGAATGGGACCTAACATGAATAGATGTTTACCTATACCTTTATATCTAGAACTCATAGAATTCTTATATTTGTGGTAGAGTACCCGCCACATAAGGTGGCAGTAGCCAAACTTGGAACTAAATTTGACGTTTCCGCCATTGCGTATTATTTTGTATGAAAGGTAAATTTAGTATTACCAGCGTTGTGTTTTTTGCCCACTCTTTGTAATTTTTATGTTTGTTAAGGGTGATTATAATAAATTGATTTCTGGAGTTTCTTGTTAGTTCTTCTCCAAGGGTCTCCGCTGAACTTCTTCTTCTCAATCGTTACGCTCTTATCAGAGCGGTCGTGGTCTTCATGACGTGGCATCTTGAGCAGCCGAAATGGTTGGTGAACTAACCTCGGTAAAAATATGTAAAGACAATGCTCAGTGCCATGTTTGAAATAGTTTTTTTACATACATACATACACATCACGCCTGATTCCCTGTAGAGGGGTAGGCAGAGATCACGGATCCCCATTTGTCCCGATCCTGACAGACCACTTTCGCTTCATTGACATTCATACATTCTCTAATACACTCTCGGCGGTTATAGGTACTCCTAACGTCACCTTTTTTCAATATAGCGTCTATCTGACTGTTACATATATGTCTTATTAGGCCGGCCCCTACGTAACCGCCCTTCCACTTCACTCATATATATTCCTTATGTCAATATATAGTTTTTTTAATTTGTACTTAGATCATAAAATAACTTTCAAAGAGAGCTTATGATAGGGCCTATTTTGAATAAAAATATTTTGACTTTTGACTTTGGTATATTAATTTGTTTTATTTGAGTTTATAGCTCTGCAACCAAAGATCGTTACAAATGAAACCTCAATATAATGTATCGAGCCGTATGGCACAGTGAGTGCTAGTTTTGGCGTGTTTACTGGCAACACTGGATTACGCGACTGTGGCGACGCCTCCAACTGCCACCTTATGTGGCGGGTACTCTATACCTGTCAATGTGCGACTTTCATAAAGCTTTTCACAGAATCAGAGATATTAGTGAAAATGATGGAAAGGGAATTCGATGTAGCTCAGTTGTTTGGGGCTTGACTCTGTATCAGTGGGTGCACGGTTCAAATCCCGCTTGAGCATGTACCAATGAAGTTTAATGAATACATTATCGTAATAAAAATACATTTACGAAATGCGTCGAATACTACGGTGAAGGAACACATCTTGAGGACACCTACCTGTTCCCAAGTAATAGTCAAAGCTTGTTAATGGCGACATGGCTTACCACCTGTCACATTGAGTACAGACTATCTGGGCAACACGTGGGTTCAAGGTGGTCATAGAGTTATTACCTTTGCAATTGCGGAGATAGACACCTGAACCTCTGACTACCCCGCAAGGATTAATGGTCGTGAACGCGTTTGTCTTTGTTTTTTTTATGGAAAGGGTTTTTATTATAAATGTAGAAATTTATACAACTTGCAGCTTAAATAATTTATACACATATTTTGGACAAATAATCATTTAATAACACAATGAGGGTCAGACAGTTGGAACACGATACTTGGTTATCCCTATAGAAATATTCGACTGGGAAGGTTACCAATAACGCCCTCTAGTTAGTCTTAAATGTTTTTTTTTGCATGGGACCTGTTAGGGAAACTTCATGAACTCATAACTGAACCAGAGTTCTTGATGAATTCGCTAGAGTCCCATTTGTCCACGGATTCAATTCCTATCCATTTTTTTAAAATATTTTTAATGTACATTTGAGTTTCCTTTTTTTCTATGGGTTGACCATGTTGGTAGGGCAACAAATCGCCGCAATGGGAAGTTCGGGGGATGAGCTTTGCAGGTGCGTCGTACGACAGATCCTCTAATACCCCCAATCGGTGCCAAGGGTCTAACTCTCCGTTTACGAACACTACTTTCGTGACGTTCGGAGTCAGTCCTCCAAAATAACTATTTGTGGCATTAACAGACCTTTCTATCCATTCTTCGTTAAATTTTTTACCATATAATCTCATACATATTTTGTAGAAAGTTTCAATGGGGATAAGTTTTGTAAAAGGCTGATTATCAGAGGCTGTAGTTTTAGCATAACTAAACTCATTACACTTTTGGAAAAACCAAGAGAGATCAGACGTTTCCTTGTCCTTTATATGATCTATTAGTTTATCTAAATCAAAATCTTTGCAATCTTTTTCGTCATCGTAAATGTCTAATAATTCATCTACAAAGAAATCAGCATGATGATCATGAGAAACGTGTCTATTAGTTTCAGTGTTATTGGACATTATTTTCTTACAGTGTTCCTTAATGGATTCCACGGCTCCATACTGAGCATTATCCATGAAGTGAGATGCCTGGTGATACATGAAAAAATGTTGATTTTCTGGCTTTTTCATGTTGGTGCTTTCACAAATCTGCTGATCCCTTTTCAGTTTCTTTATTCCTTCATCGGTTTTCAATGCCTCATCATAAGCACTGAAACTGTTACGGATAAATTCAAGGCAACCCTCCGTACCGTATTTTTCGTAATCGTCATTCACAGTTTCTAAATATTCATAGAAATTCTTCTTGGCCAGCACAGGCGCGCTGCTCGACAGTGCAGCGTCCACCAAGTCGGGATATAACAGTCTCAGCCAGGCGGCCAGGTTGCCCGCGTAGGAACCCCCGATGGCGACCACTTTCGACTTTCTAAACATGGGCAGCAACGTGATCTGTTTCAATAATTTTGCTATGTCAGCGAGAGCTTGTTTCGCACTTAAATACTTGAGTTTACTAACGCCTTTGCTTTTCAGTGGATTACTTTTACCGTAAAATCTGTGTTCGGACATGAACAAGGCCCCATTCGTTTCTTTGGCTAAGTCGTATACAGGGCCTAGTTCTAGGAACACTGGATCAGCTTCACCCTCGCCACCGATGAATAGATAGATGGGCCCGCCTTGTTTCCACAGATCCATGGATTTAAAGTATCGCATGGCCCATATCCTTGTGTCTTTCTTGTTGAAGTGATCTACAGGTTGATCGATCCAACTCTCTAGCACATTGACATCTTGAGCCGCTGGCACAGTGCTCAACTGCCTCAGCAGGTATCTGTAGCCTATCCCCAGAGGCGGTAACATGAATGATTCCGTAAGGATAAGAAACGGTAAAAAGAACAAAAATAACTGCATGATTGCTGATATTTTGTGACCACTGAAAATTATATGTATTTCAGCGTATTTATGTAGTGTTTTTTTATCAGAAATATTCAGCAAGCCCTTGACATGGTATGCGCGAAATTTTTTGTGATTTATTGCGGTGGAAGCATAGCATAACTATGCAAATAATCCATTATCTATTAGTAGACATAGTTTGCGCTGTGATTTTCGAACATAAATTGCCGTGACATCGCAGTTCTTTTCTTTATTTATTTTTGCTTAAAATGTGTTTAAACGCTTCTCATATATAACAGATAGAAAGAGAAACACTGAATCGGAAAGATAAACGGTACTGCTACAAGCATTGCGGGCTCTTCGGCACGGTCTACATAGGGTTGAGTGTGATATATAAAAAATCACTTATCAACCAACCACGGCAGAAATATTCCAATCCTGTATAAAAAAGTTGGTATTTGAAGGGAGAATCAATCTCAGCTGATTGCTAGCAGTTGGACACTATATAGATTGCAAGCACTGGTATTATGAGACCCTGACTGTAGGTAGTAAATACTCATTAGCCTCGACCCTGACTAACACTTTCGCAACGACAGCCACTACTGGAGTTGACAGAGGCATTCAAGCCAATCTCCAATTGAAATGTCATCACTAGAAAGCGAAGTTCTACCAGCATCATATCTGTTACAGATTATATCGCTTAACTCACGGAAGTGATAACAACAAAAACATAAATATTGAAAATAACTTATTCTCAGACACAAATCAAATAATAATGTTTTCTTTTCCATTCATCCGCTCCATGACACTCCAAATCATCTTTTTCTCTATTTTCGTTACTAAATTTGCTTCCATTGCGGATCTTTCACGAATCACACTTTTCCGTAACGTATTAGAGAATCTTACATTATATAATGTATTGAGGGATCTATTCTCTACCACATACTTTCATGATTATTCTGCCAAATTCAACACTCAGTACCATACATTAGCGTAGGACCCCAGAACGGCGTTATATTACATATTGCACCACTCAAGGAACGTCCAGCCAGTGATAGAGTACACATAGTACTTACTGATTACCTCATTCAATTTTAGCATACATATTACGATGACAAAAATTATTGATTTAGATGCCCGATAAATATGAAAATTTGTAATAGTCACAATGCAATAAAAATCTTTACCATACATTTTGAAAGGCAAGCAGCAATAGTTTCATCAATTGGGAAGAATGGCAGTTCTGGTATTAAGCTTTATAACTCAGTCTAAAAAATGGAGCCAGATTTAGTTTATAATTCCTGTGGTGTTTTCCTTCACACATTACCTAGGTACTACAGTCACGTTAACGCACTTACGCACTGTTACTACATTCCTAAAGTTTTTTTCAACTAGTAACAGACTTGTTTATATTCCGCCGACGTATGTTAGGCATTGATTCACTACGCCTATTTCTCACACTCACCGTTAATATAAAGTTAATATTTGGTAAACGAAACAGTCATGTGCTTATTCTGCTGGTTAGCATTTTAAACACGTCATAATATTTGGAATATCCACCTTCTGTATCTAGTGCTGATTAATGTGATACGAAACAGAACAGCTTGTTGCTAATAGAGAAATTATTTAATTCTGCTACAAAATGGCCCAGATTGTGAAGCTCCTTAAGACTTTGAATGCTAGGATCATTGTTCCAGCGGTAAACCATCTAATATAGTGATTACCCCCCACTCAGAATAAAGCTATTTTTAGAATTAATCGTATTAAAATGTGATATTGTGGGTTTAACATTAGGTATAACTAAATAAATAAAAATCTATAATTTTCAAAATTTTAAGAATTTACGGTAATCTTTTTGACTAAAGTGCACATTTTTAAGAAACATATCTTTCTGCCTTTCCTAGACAAATGCTTTCATGACCATTAACCTTTGCAGGGTAGTCAGAGTTTAAGGTGTCCATATCCGAAATTGCGGAGGTAGTCATTCTATGGCCATTTCGAACCCGAAGACAGGTGGTAACACGCTGTTGCCATTTACAAGCACTGTCTATCAACTGTTCGGGGAATAGGTAATTTTCCGTAAGATATGTTTTCCCTCACCGTAGTTTTCGGTGTATTTCACAAGTGTAATTTTAAATGCGAAAATGTACATAGAAAATCATAAAACTCCATTTGAATTGGTACCCACTGATACAAAACCAAACCCGCAACGGCTGAGCTACGATGAATTTGTCTTTTCTAGGTTTTAGGTTATTAGTGATCATAGAATTTCAGACTATCCCGAAAGTTTCGCGTTCGTTGTGCGGTTGTTGTATACCGAAACATACTGTATTGAACATTTCATTACGCGTAGTTTCCTACTTATCCTTTTCATAATTCAGCTCATTTGCTGAGGAGTGCTTGGTATTTAATTTATTTGTTGAAGTTTATTATGACTGCTCATATACGTTATTTCACCCATCGAAAGCGTGTGCAAGAATTAAATCTACTGAAAATATTTTATGGTATGTTTCAAACGAATATTTATATTTTCATGGATTTTGGGATTTTCTGGCAACTATTGGTATATGAAACGTATGAAGTGATGCAGGCGGGCGGGTGGCGCGGCTGGGCGGAGTGGCTGGGGGCGGAGAAGCGCCCGAGTGGCGGTGCGTGTCGAGCGGCTCGGGTGCAGCGACCGCGCAGTGTAGCACGCGCCGTCCGCGGCGACAGATCGCTAGCGTGCTCCGCCGCCGCCTCCCCACTGTGCCGCAACACGCGTCCTCTGGGCGCAGCGCGCGGGCCGCGGGCCTGGCCCGCGAGCCTGCTGCTAGTGGTGGCGTGGCTCGCGACGGTGAGCAGCGACCCCGCTTGTCCTCGGGAGTCACCGCCGCCGCAGCTCGCCTGTGCCACTTGCCGCCTCTACGAGAGCGAAAACGCGCGAATCCACAGCCTGCACGTCATCCGCGAGAGCCTGCTGGCGAAGCTGGGCTTCACGCAGGCGCCGAACACGACGGGGCGCGAGCTGCCGCACGTGCCGGCCGACCTGATGCAGAGGCTGCTGAACAAGCCGTCGGGCGGCGACATGGACGGCTACCAGAGCGACGCGCCCGCCAAGCCCACCAACGGCATCGTCTCGCACGACGTCAACGAAGACTTCCTCGCCCGCACAGATAATGTGCTCGTCTTCGCCCGTTAGTATTCTGACTCATTTTTTATTACAATTATTAGGGATTTTCTACCATCTTTATAGTTTTTGAGAAATAAAGTAGTATTAGTAATGCGTAATACTCAACGAATTATTTTATCTCTCTTGTTTTTGTGAAGGATTTTTCTTGCTGTGTTAGATATTTCATATAAAAAATAGGTAAACTTACTTCGAATCAGTTCAAAAGTAGCAAAATTAGATAAGTATCTAGTGTTCGCGTTACACGTGTACCCAGAACAATTGTACCTATAAATGGTGCTGCAAAGTTCATTGACAGGCACTATGTTGATTCTAAGTGGGTAAGACTGGCAGTTAGTACTTGGCTCACGCATCACCAATTTTAATTAGCTAACGACGATTACCCTTCTGCGTTACGAAAAACTACTTCTCTGTACAGAGAGAAATGTTCAATGTTAATGCGTACAATTTATTAGTAATGCGCAGATAATTTGAGTCATTTTATTACAATGAAATTATGTTCAAATGGTGTATATATATTTCCTTTCTGGACAGGAGTTGTAAATTAGGTTCATCAAGATGCTGCACCTACTTAGCATATGTGTTACAATATATTATTATTGTTATTAATTATTTAGATGAGGCGCCAATCCCAATAATACCTTTCGACCTTTCTCAGAGCTTTATTATTAGCATATCAAAGTCGATAAAGGATTCATTGGTTCATCATACGTCGTTTGTTTACCGAAGGAAATGTATATAGGTTCACGCCGCGTGCAAAAGGTTACAAATTAGTAATTTGTGCAGAAAACTATTAACATAACCAATCGCCAAGATTATATAGAAATGATATAGACATGTTATTTTTATTTCCACATTAGTTAAGTCAAGAGTAAGTAGCAAACGGGTGGAAATTTGTATAGTTATTGTGCGTCTGGGTTGTGTGAATAAGGTCGGCATATTTAAATCAGGTCGAATAGTGCAACCGCCAGCACGTACTTTGGCTTGACAATAATATATTGACTATGTGAAAGTTATTTTGAATGGATAACTATGCAGTTTTCCTCCCTGTTTTGTATGTACAATCCTTAATAGTAACTCTATTCCAACTCCATACGTTCAGAGACAAGCGAACCACTTGGGAATTTCAGCCTCTTGGCAACAAGCGTCCCGTGCGACCTATTTCTTGTCAAATCTCAATTCACTTATTGTCAAAATCAAGAGCGCGATTCTCCTCGGTTCGCATCCAGCATATCTTATCTGCGAGGGTCACGAAATGTTATATAACGAGGCGAGTACATACGCGGGGAGACTGCAAGACTTCTTCGTCACAGATTTTTGTTCGCAGGACTTCGACAGAGGAATAGGCCTATTGGGGATACCTCTCTAAAAAAAGCGCACCGCGGTTCTTACCTCATGGGTGGTGTGGAAAAGGAACCTTCTAAAAAATACCACACACTACAGTATTAACTATTTATTCTTTGACTTCGATATTAAACACCCGTTTATTCAACAGATGGGACATAATATTCGGTTATGATTCATTCCTGTCTATTATTAAGGAACTTCAGAACATTATATTTATTATTCTACACAATCATGCTATATGTTTTATTACCAATTTATAACTTTTTAAATTATACACTCTAGAGAAATGTATCATAGATACGTTCATACGCATTATAACAAGCGAGACTTGCATTAAATATCATATCTTTGTCCGTGTTAGTCCGTAACATAAAAACAATGCAACTAGCTGCCGTTCCTCGTCATGTAGTAGGAGGCGACTAAGAGACATCATAAGAACTATATGAAAAGTAATAGAGTGACTACAAAAAAACCGGCTTATAGAAGAGTATGGGAGTGAGAAACATGTTGCGTCGACCCCTACTGGTTAGTATAAAAGCAGGGAGATGATGTAGATAGTAGATAGATAGATGAGTATATTTATTACGGGTATGTTGATTCGAAATCTCTGTTTTTTGCTTCTTTTGGTGGAAACTGTACAAATCGTCTATATACATCACGACTAGCGAGATGACTTACGTCTATGTAATAGTAGAATGGTCACATCAATCCCACCTTTCACCAGGTAATCAATAGCACAACATAACTTGATACGTGGTGTTCAGTGACACCGTGTACAGTCACCGACCACGAGAATTGAAAATAGTTTTCCTCATCTTGTAAGTCATTAAAAACAAAAACAAAACAAACGCATTTACGACCATTAACCCTTGCAGGGTAGTCAGAGGTTCAGGTCTCCATCTCCGCAATTACGAAGCTAGTAATTCTATGGACACCTCAAACCCACTAACTATTACCTGTTCGACGAACAGTAATAAGTTGTAAGACATTAATTAGAATATATAGAAACAACATGGAACCTATTTATGCGAGTATTGAATGTATATGAGGAGATTTAAGATGTCAATGAAACCAAATGTGTTTGTCAGGATTGAGACAAATATAGATCTATGATCTCTGCCTTCACCGATGTAGGGAAACGGGCGAGATATATACATATAATGAATGTACATGAAACTTTCTTTGCACTTGCCACTGAGCTATATCTGTTTTGTGTATGAGTGTTGTGCTGATAATATGATGATAATATGATAATATGTTGGAAAAAAATCATACCTACAATATTATTCACCAGGGCTATTGCTTGACTGGGACTAAATAGAATGCTAAACACATGCCCTTCTTTAGGAATGAATAACATAAGAGGCGTGTGAAACCAGGACTAAATAAAATATTCATAAATATTATTCCTTACATAAACATTCCCGTCTTATATAATGTCTTTTGACGTTACTACAAATGTGATAGTAAAGCTGGTATCTGAGTTTATAATAAGTGGTCACGGATCTGTCCACCCCAAAAGTGATAAAGTTACTTTTAATGCTGTATGATTAGAAATCGATATCAATCAATGAAAGGCACGACCCCTGAGGTCTCTGGATTAGGCTACAGTAATCAATAGAGAATTTCAAATCCTATTCCAGTACACGGTTTTAGTTTCTCTATATTATTGTTTTAACGTATTTAGACCTTGAATTAAATATCAATTTAAGATGTAATTACAAATACCTACTCGTTGAAAATATGCATTCATTTGCACGACGTAAAAGTGATTTTAATCTAGATTCGTGTAGTAACAGCAATCTTCATACAGACCACAGATAATAGATACAGACATTATAGCTAAAGATCGAATCATGTAGCCGTCAGAGATATCGACAGAAGATAAACGATCGGACTTGGATAAACTAGTGATTTATCTAATATAGCTCGTTATTGTTTAATTATTCACGTGCCAGTCTGGACCGTAAATAAGATGCTGATAAGTACCCCAATATTCATCCTAAAAAGTAATCTAGGAGATAATATTATCGTCTTTCCAAGGTTCGGTCAACGCCAAGAGAGAACGTAAAACTTTTTTAATAAATTCATACGTAATAATTCAAAAAATTAAGATATTTTAAAGTAATGTAATATACCCACAACTACAATTAAATAAGAATATAATATTCAGAATTCGACTACATCATTAATGATAGCTAGAAAAAAATCTTGAAGGGTACTTACCTAGTACCGTATATCAACATTTCTAAAGTTTACACGATACCTATTATCTGTGACGATACAAAAACTTGCACGTATAATACTTATTCAAGAATAGATATTTATTAAAAATATGTAGTGTACTTGTTATTCTTAGAAGGAAAGGTCACCTTATGTAGCTGAACATTGTAAACAATGATTGTTACACTTTCAATAATAAGTCTGTTTATTTATTTGATAACGTGAAGTATAATTTGATAACTTGTAATTTAATTATATCTAAGATTTTTCTAACACCAAAACCATCGAATTATACATCTCAAATACATACATATATGAGATCTTTATTTCTCTAATACATGTCGTTACCAGGGTCGGAAAACTGGATATCCGTGAAACTTCAACTATTAACTTACGCATAAAATGGAACCGTGCGTGACGTTATGTATCCATTTATTTAAGACCGTCCTAATAAGACGCATGACGCACAATACGCTTCTACCCACTCCTTACGGCAAGCATGGAAACTATTCATAAGCATTAATTCTATTCATGTTGCAGTCAGTAATGAGCCAATCTGGTAGCCTCACCTCTGAGTCAAGAACTGTCTGGGATGCGGCGAGCCGCTGTGCTTAGATCGATTGTTTTGGCTGCCTTAGGTCACATTGATTGTCTACGAATTCAGACTTACCATTTCCGTGTTGTTTGGTCTACCAATTAAATTATAATAATCTGGTTGGCTTGTAGTATAGTGGTTCAGTGTTATTGTTCAAGAGCTTTGTTTTTTATAACTTTTTATCTTAGGGAAAATAGAGTTATACATTCAACAAATATCCATCTAAATACATCACAAGAGGTACATAATTGATTACTCTGAAAGTAAAAACAGTTTTCATTTCTCCCTTTCGGACTGAACCAGGAGGTTATGATGGTATTGACATAAAAATAATTACGTTCTAATAAAGGACCAATGATGATTATTTTCTGAACGTGTATTGTATGTAACGTTAATAGTATATTATATATTAATTAAGATAGCATAACACGTTTAACCTAACGACATTTATGCCGAAACATATTTTTAAAAACGTTTTTTCTTAAAAGGGCATGAAATTAAATTGTGATTGTCCTAAAATTAGGTTTGAGGTTTGACTGATAATGTAAGCTATTTTCGTCTACATTGAACAGATGAAACGCACAAGTAGTTATCTAATGATCAACGTCACCAAACATTAAGTTGCTAATAATTATAAACAATACTAAATACTAAACTATACTATACTTATACTATTATAACTTAAAAATAGTGTGATAAGGGAAGGTTGCGGTTTAAAAGACGATACTACTACATCTAAGATTGAAAGGGCATGCTTTGATGGTTTGGACATGTTATGCGGATGTGTGATAGTAGATTAGCTAAAGGAATATTATGTGGGCCGGCCAAATAAGACATATGACAGTCAGATAGACGCCATAACGAAAAAGGTGACGTTATCTATAACCGCCGAGTGTGTATGAGAAGGTGTATGGGCGTCAATGAAACGAAAGCAATTTGTCAGGATCGGGACAGAGGGGGGTTCTTTGATCTCTACCTACCCCTTTACAGGGAATCAGGCGTGATGTATATGTATGTACTATTATATTCACTTTTCAAGACTGAGCAATTCGACAATATGACAACAAAAATAAGTAATTTGGCTATATGTATAAGAGTTGGGGCACATACATTCACATCACGCCTGATTCCCTGTGGAGCGGTAGGCAGAGATCACGTAACCCCATTTATCCCGATCCTGACAGACCACTTTCGCTTCATTGACATTCATACACCTCCTCATACACATTCCTGGGGCACCTCTAGAAAAAATTAACGACGTAGGTGTAAGTAAATGACGCTAGTATAATTATTTGTAATATTGACTTAGTTTAAAGGTCGAGCTAATCAAGTTTGCTCTGAGATAAGAAAGTAGAGAATGATTTATTTCGCATTACAATATTTTGCATAATAAGGCCGGTTTGCTTGCGTGCCAACATCCGTAGGGCTCGTTGAATCTACCCGCATGTGTGTACACCCTCTCTAGGAGACCACCCGTGCAGATATTTTGCAAAATGGTTTGAGATATTTCCTCTGTAAAATAACATTATCCTAAGAGATAGTTTTGAACACCTATCATTAATAATAAGGGTGACAAAATGAGTCGAATCTCCATTACCATTATATTGGTACCAAAACAAGTAATCGATATGTTTGTATGTGTATTGTAGCAAACACTTAGAAGAAAGAAATACATATCAGATATCCTAGTTTTAGTTTTAACAAAAAGCTTTTGTGTGTAGTGCATTAGAATATAATAAAAACGTCCAGTTTTAATTTCGTTAGTAGTTACTTTGATTTAACTAATATTTATTTATAATTTTTACTTGTTTACTTTTTTAGGATATTCATGAGGTTTAAATTTTGGGGTACTGTGAGATATAATATTTACATACATATCACGCCACAAAAGGGTAGGGTGATTACCAACGGATTGCCATTTTACTTGATCGTGATAAACCACTATTGCTTTAATATTGCAAATATGTTATCCATTAAATACAAATATGTTATATAATGTACCATACATGTGGCATTACGTATTACTGTGACGGTAAAAATACTATATGTTTTTTTACTTTCCGTAGAATTGAACTGATTTAAATTAACTATTAGCTAGTTTGGAATCCTTTGTCCTAACAACTAAGCCACGATCACTTCCAATTTATATCAAATTAATATTATTAAGCATATTAAATTATTATTATTAAGAATCCAAGGACATCAAGCTTGTAATAAAATATAGAAATGAGTAGTTTCAATGAATGTTTATAAAAAATGGTTTCCTCATTAAGATCCTCGAACTTTAAACAAAACCTCCCATTATTAAGAATAATACATGCTTGTTAGCAAATTATGCCGCGAATAGGTATCGTTTCGTAGTTTAGTAACGTGTGCACCGAAAGCATCTTCAAGTTCGGCATTGTGATGTTTAGATAATATTGATGTCAAGGACTCCTGCAGCGTTTAAAGCTGCGAGTCAAGATTAAGAAATTGCCGTCCAATGAAGCCAGCGCTTCCGCCCATCCCGAGCAGAGGCAACCGAGCAGGCACCTTGGCGGTTAAAGGTTGTTAACCGGTGCATTAGATGGGGCGTTCACGACACAATTGAGGCCAGTGTGTGAGCTAGTTCAAGAGCAATTTGTGTTCCCTAGGTCAGTACGCCGAAGGTAACCTTGCCATTGACAGTGACAGCTCCGCATATACGCACATACTATGTTTGTGACACACGTGAATTACACGAAAACTAGGTGTGACTGCAGGTTATCATACAGTTTCGGTTTCACGTCAAGCGTCAAAGTAAAGAACACGTTGGTTAATAAAAGTCTGCAATTAAACGATCGCTCATTTCAAGTGTGGTCACGTGCGAGTTTTTTAAAGCGATCATTAAGAGCACATCACAGATAGAACATCAAAGAAAGCGATAAAAGGTCCAGAATCTTAATCATTGCGATGCCGACTGATCACTCGTTTTATTAGTCATTACAACTGTTCCCTAACGCGTTTGCGACCATATATGACCCGAGAATAATGTTTTGCGGTGATAATGATGAATTGGCAGCAGTCTAGCCGCGCCAGACAGACTTTTTAATTACGCCGATACTTTCTCAGTTTATTTATACCCACTTAAGATACCCAGTCAATCTCATACCTTAACTGCCAGTTTACGAGCGCAAAAACACACATGCGTTTCTTGGTAATGTTACTCGTTACTCACAAAACACTACTGTAGTAGATTAAAATAACTTTTACAGACGAGACGCAGCGAGCGTACTGTATAAAGAGAGAATTATAAGCAAGAATAACATGGAAATTGCTTACAATAGCACTCACATGATGCCTGCAGTAGTTATCTATTCCTAGTAAAGGATCAAAACATTACAAGTTACATAGTATGCCCATACAATGTTACTACGTACTCGAACATTTACTCAGAAACATCCCATTCATTTCAGTCCATGTTTAAAGTATGAAAGGACTCTAGTTTTACGCACATTAAAATAAGACTAGTAGTCATTAACGTTTAATTGAATTTTAGGTACTTGTAATTATGAAAGTACTAAGAATATTTATTTAAGTAGTTCCTTAGACCGAGGTGCCCTGAACAAAGAAATATGTCACACATATCAATATTTTGCACAAACAATTTTATGAGGAAAACAAGACACTAGAATACAGATACATCCTGTTATGTGCATAAGGTTAATGAAATTGTCACAGCGGTCAAGAGGCTCAGGGTTCACATTTTTAAATCCGTAGGAACTGCGCGTCCCATTCCCATCTGACCCCATCTTGATATTAATGCATTGTGAATTCAATTTTATAGTCCTTGGCTGCAGGACATTGACTGCATTTGGTCACATCCTCATCCTGTGCATCGTTTGACAGGATCCCATTTAAGTCATTCTTTTCGCATTAATCGAATCAAAGTGAATTGGAAACACCTCCCTTTGCGAAATTATGTTTACGATGTAAGGACGTGTTATTTAAGGCTGCTCGAAATTCGAGAGGCAGTAAAAGGGTTTAAAATATGACGTAAATAAAAAGCATAGAACTTAATTATACACGCAGCGTTAGAATAGCATTCATAAATACATCAAAACAACAATCAATTGAATATTCTGTTGGTAAATAATATCAGCCCGCCTTTTTGATTCTACAAGTCTAAAGGGAACGCCACTCCGTCACGTTGATTCTGACTATCATGGAAAGTAGGAACTTCTCATTGCAATTAAGATCAATTTTTGTATATTTGAATGTAAATTATGCCCTTATCATTTTTATTAGTCTATATATCGCTCTACTATATTAACGTCAATAATTCCCGAAGGGATGGGTAGTACAAAGATCCCGAATAAGCGATCATCTCATTAAATGGTAGGTACATAAATTTTATTTACCCTATTTCTGGCTTCAATAAAATAATGTGGATGAACGTCACTAAGTTATATTTGTTATTCCTTTCACGAGTTAAGTCGAGTTAATTTTATTTATACCTACATAATTTGGAGTCTGCAGTAAGACAATAATTTTACGATTTGTCTGCGTTTTCTTATTATAACGCCTGCGTTGGAGAATTAGCAAAACTGAACATATGTATTATAAAATCTCGTCGCTCGAAATGATTCGTGGATTTAAAAGTAAAGAAAAAAATATTCTCGGAAGTTTACCGCGTATTTTAGAGATAAAAAAATTACACATTATTTGTAAGATAATGTGTAGAGATCCCATTAAAACATCCCAAATTTGTCTGTTTTACTCGTATATCGGGTAGGTAGTTAGATACACTCATTTCATATTTGATGATTATAATGACTGTAAATTTTACTTCAAACAGTATGAGTAAGTTATAAATTAAGTTGTTCGTATTGGCAGCAGCAATCGTGGTAAATATACTGAAGACTAAAATATAATTCGTAATAGACAGAATGTAGGAATTGTAGAAAATGTTTACTTTTTAATTTATCTCCAAACAGAGACAAAATCTAAAACTCGTCTTATCAACCACCGAAAATCTATGTATGAAATGCGGCATCAGCTGTAACATTATACTTACTATGATATAATGTGTAATTGCCTAGAGAGACGATTATATAAAATATACTATAAACTGAGTGGAAAACCATAATAATATTGTGCTCCATATTCAGTATACCTCTGCCTATCAAATAAAAATGAAATCGCTTCTTTCTAACTGATGATAAGTCAAGTAATCAAGTATTAGGTAAATGTTTAGTATTCATTTCTTCAAGTCAATTTCTCTGGATAATTTATAGGTATAAAATCATTTTATAATATATTACCTTTTTCTTTTCACAATATAAAGAAAGAAAGAAAATAGTTTATTCACTGCATATTTACATTAGCACGCAATACAAACATTACAACGAACAAAATGGTAACCTTGATGCAGTGCAAAAGTGCTGCCTCAATATCATAATGTTGATCTTTTATGTTTTAGTACATCACTATAATTAAATCTTTTTATTACATATTTTATAGTTTATATGTAAGTAATAGTAGTAATTCTAGAACGTCGAATGTGTGCAGGGGATAAGATCGATGGGGCCATGCATAGTGATTTGAGTATTCAGTTGTTATCTCAATCGGCACGTATAGCTACAACGCTATAACCGCCAAGTGTGTATGAGGTGATGTATAAATGGCAATGAAGCGAAAGTGATTTATCAGGAACTAGATAAATAGGCATCCGTGATTTCTGTAGGGAAACGGGCGTTATATGTACGTATGTCCATTTGTTAATAACTATAATTTTAATTTAGTATGATAAATATTTTTTATTCCAATTGAATAAAATAATATTTTTGTTGAGTATGATATTTGTGTATTTTGTAGATTTTTCAAATAATGTTCTGGTATATATTTGTTTGGAGTCTTGATAATGGTTGAATGTTTTCACAAAGCAAAAGCAAAAAAAAAAGAAAGTTGTTTGTTTGTTTTGTAAGTTTGCAAGCTCGAAGTCTACCTTAATTTGCAGATTCTGAAAAGTATAATTTATTATTCACATGATATAAGACAAAAATTAAAGTTGCAAGGGAATCCAGGTAATTAGAAAATCATATATTATATATACTCCCTATAGTTTCCTCCACTGTATAATTTCAACCAGTACTATTGTTTAAAATTTTTACTTATATGTTTTATCCCTTGTCCCCTTATCAATATCTTAAAGTATTAAACCTCAAGATTACACAGAGAAGTAAAATTTCATTTTGATTAATTGTATCATCTATCATTTTTTAACATTGTGTGGTACTTTTCAGAATTGCGTCTAAATAATGTCTCAGTGGAAAAACAAACATTCAATAATGAAAGATTTAGAAGAGGTTAGCCAGGGTTATGTATTGGATATAAACTCATGTATTGTAAATGGCAAACCACCAAAACTTCTGCATGAAGATGGTAAGTTGCATAAATTAACTATATTGTAATAAACTCCTGCTTATCTATTGTTGTATATGTACATGAAATGTTATAATATCAATATTAATAAAATATCTCAAAACGATTGCTTGATCTGCCACAGTTGTGCCTCAATAGCAAGTCAGTGGTGTTTCAGTGGCAACTCAAAGTATATAAATGTCAATAGTGGAGTACCAAATATAAGGCTATTGAACTGACATTGATGGACGTTTGATTAGTTGAGTAGCTTCTTTGTACTTCAAATGCAGAAGTACTTCAGATGTAGTTCTATAGAGCTTCAGTGGCCAAAATTTGTTAGTGGAGTGCCAAAAGTGTTAAATTACGGCCACTGAAGTATTACAGTATTGATACTGATGTAATATTGTGCTTACAATGCATTAGTGGAGTAAGGGCCCTGATGAAAATGTTAGGCTTATATCTTACCAGTGTCAAACAATCATGTTTCCTTTGTAAATCTAACTAAAACTTAGATTTTTTTCATTATTTCAGACAAAGGTATAGATCAGAATCATCAAATTGATGTAGATCAATTGGTACCAGATCTTGACAGCATTCGTGATATGATAAATGCAGTAGGTATTGTTATGTGATGACTATAATATACTGTCCAATATTATAGTCATCACATAACCATCCATACACATATTAAAGCATCAGAGTAGACAATTTCAAAATATTAACTCACCTATTCAAATTACTATACAATATTAATTTTTTCTTAGCAAAACGTATATCATAAGGTTTGCAAGTAGGAAAAACAAAATAAATTAATGTTTGAAATATGATAGTCTTTATTACGATATAATTTTTTTTTACTGCTGTTGCTGTGCTGTTTTATAATGAAGTTTATATAACATAATATGTAAAACAATACTTCAATACAATTGTAATATAACATTGTTCGTATATCATGGAAAAAATATATTTCATCATATGTAATGGAAATAGCTTTCATAATACCCACCATTTATTTATTAAAATTTATAGGTGAACATTCTAGATGAGGATTCAGAAGAAGAAGTTATTAAAAATACAGATATTCTAGTCATCACCAAACTTGACCCAACTGCTAAAAAGTTTTCACCCAGAAAAGAAAATCTTGAGCCTAACAAACAGCAAAGTGTCAAAATAAACCAAACAACACAAGAAAATAAAGAAAGAGATAGTTTAATCAGAAGAGCTCGTAAAAATGTGGCCTTATTATCCATATTGCAGAATTATAAAGATTCAAATGAGACTGAAAAGAAAGATAATGTGAATAAAGATTTAGAAAATAGTATACAGAAAGTCACCCATTGGCTTCAGAACAACAGACACCCAAGGAGAATAAGTCCCTCTGCAATGTTTAAAAGGAAATGTAGTTTGGCCAAAAGCCCACTTTTGTCCATTCCTAGTGCCACTGCTTCCGAAAGTTCAGCCTATGAGCCTCCACAGAGAGGTAAGTAAATGTATTTAGTTTTTTCACTGATTAAAACAATTATCTGGTTAATGGGTGTGAGTTAAGAAAGGAATTTTATCAAGGCTGTTTTAGGTGGCGATCAATAGTCTCTTGGGGATGTAGAGGTGTGAATAATGTGATAACAATCTTGTAATAAGATAATATTATATGGATTGAAGAACAGGATTTATCAGTTTCTTTAAACAATATAAATTATTGTAGGATTTAGGAAACAGTCCTAAGCTTATTATTTCTTCTGGTGTACAAAAATGTCTCGCAAATGTTCATTGACTTCCCTTTATACCCCTTTGAATTGGATATCCTGGATTTGGGGTAGCCGAGTTGTTATCCCATCACACAATAGATACCATTGGCTACTAGATCTTTAATAGCATCTAATGACATACAAGTGTGAAAGGCAGCTTAATTGCTTTCTATTTAAGGCCCAGCTTGTTAGCTTAGACAATTGTTTTTAAATTTCACCTATTATACTATTCTACTTACTGTAAGATATGCATACTTAGCTATTTAATATTTAACTAATAAAAACTTCCAAAACAGGTACCTACAAACCAACACCATTGGCACAAGAGTATTATGAGAAATTCAAAGCAAAAGCAGCACTTAGGGATTCACTGAAGGAAGAATTATGGGAATCTGTTGAGAATAAGATAGACTTGATGGAAAACAATAGGTATAAAAACATGGCAGCAGGATATGGAACCTACAGTTATAGTGTTTGAAGATGACAGTGAAATATGTGAGTACCTACTAACCACACTGTAAGATGTAAGAATGTAGTTTAAACTATGTAGTTAATGATTCATTTGAATATACATAAATTATATATTTTTTGTGTTACGGTTACATAAGCGTCGGCCCAATAAGACATGTAACAGTCAGATACGTATATGACATATTGAAAAAGGGGGAACGTTAGAAGTTCCTGCAACTACCAAGTGTATATGAGGAGGTGTATGTGTGTCAATAAAATACGACAGATGAGGATCTGTGATCCCTGCCTACCTCTCTTGGGAAATGGCTGTAATGTGTATGTATGTAAATGTATTATGTAATAAGTTACTTAAGACACAAGTTATATATAGACTATAATACTAGAGCCACAACATAATTCATTATAAAATTTGAGCTGGTATCATTTTCCACTGTGGTTTTAATTTATCCTACATATTAAATATTAGTATTGGAATTATGTGTGTTTCTATGAATAAAGCTTATTATTATTATTGGAATTAGTAAGATTGAATAAATTTTATTGATTACAAGGGTTGTCACAATTTTATTTTCTTTACAGGGTTGCCACGCATAGTTTGTCTTCCACAACACCGGCACAACATTAATGATAAGTGCATAGTGTGTGAGTATGTAAGTAATCATAAACAAAACAGTGATTTGTGTCCACATGAGGAAATTAATAGTTTACCTCAGACTTAGTTCTATTTTTATATAAAGTTTAAATAATATATGTAATAGTTTTATAAAAATGTTATTGAATTTAAATTATAATAAAAATGTGATTCCGCATGTGACCATGCCTTAATCTTGTTGATTTAATTTTTAATTTACCAAAGTCTATATATTACCAAATATAAGTGGTGGAAATGCCAGTTAGGCAGGTAATTTATGATTATGCGTTATGTATGTCAGTAATAGGTTATAAATCAAGAGTTATAATTTCGGTATTATTACTTCCTGTTATTGTTTATAATAAAAATATAAAGAAAAGAAAGTTGTTAAGAAAGTGTTACCTAAATAACTATGCGAAAATATATTGCAGTAATTTAAAGTGATTTCTATTTGTACTGTAATGTAAAATAATTAAAAAATATGCCTAATTTCATTTATTGTTGCAGTTTTTGTGAATGAAAATAAATACCTTTTTACCAAGTAAATACATTGTCATTAATATACTTACATCTATTTATATTATATGTTCACGACTTTTAATCTCTTTTAGGGTGGACACAATCTGTTCATTTTTAATATTAGTATTGGGGTTGTGATGCAAACATCAAAAAATAGTTATGACAGGTACTCTATTGTACAACACACACATAGTTGATTCCTAATAACTTTTTAGCCTACTAAGAAATGTTGGGAAGGACTAGTTGGCTTGTTAGTACGAGACGCCTTATCTTCTGACAAACATTCGTTCTTGCATATTCATTTGCGGAGAGTCACGCGAACTTTTGTCGACCCGGCAAGGGTTTGTAGTCGTGAAACCCATTGTTTGTTGTTTTGATATCTTATTTATAGAGCTCATAATCACTATAAATATGATCACTAGTTACAAATACTTATTCATGTAAAGTCTACATATTAAAACTAAACAAGATGCTATTTCCTACGAAAGCATTGGATAATACATGTAAGGTAGTATATTGCTGACAGGTAGCTAGTCCATTGCTCAGTAGAGTCCATTTCTCACATTACGCAATGCCAAAACATAGGCAGCTATTAATAAAGCTGCGCTATTCAATAAAAAGATTGATGAAACACTATTTAAATACTGCGACATGCAAACATTAAATAAAAATGAGTTTTATACCGTCTCCATTTATAATACGATGCTACATTGCTATTTCACAGCATAATAATGGAGGATTACGTTTATTAAGGTGATAGTTTAGTGTTGTAAAATGTTCACGAAAATAACACTACGAGGATGTTTTTGAACTGAAGCTATTATCTTCATCTTTTCATAACTAAAAAGGAGAAAGAACTATAAATAAATCGGCTGTATAGACATAATGTCAATTGCCTTTCCTAAGAAATAATTTTATTACTATAACTAAACACTGACTTTGACATTAGCCTTGGGACCTTTGCAGATTTCAATAATAAATAATTTATTTTAGGTTATGTAATTATTCTTTATTTTATGTACAATATTGTAATATTCATGTTTTTTAGTTTTGTAATATAATTTACAATGTTTTCGCTAAAAACACCATTTTCGTACAAAGAGTGTGTTGGTCTTGAAATATCACTGGGAAAGACATACTAACTGGATAAGATTACTATCAGCTCAATCTGATGAAAACTGTTCTGCCACTAGTAGTGGACCTTTACCAATTTATTTAGAAAAAATATCACAGGGCGTTTTGAGTAAAGATGACATCAAGAGCGCGTGGTTGAGCAACTTCAGCAAGTCTATGAAGAAGTTAAATCATATGAAAGACCAGTGTTGTCACAAGGTTACGGCGGTATATTCAGCTTTTTTACAAAATCTAAACAGAATAAGATTGTGGCACCTAAAGGTCTTTATATCTATGGTAGTGTTGGCGGAGGTAAAACGATGTTGATGGACATGTTTTATGAAACAGTGCCTGTAAGTATTGCTAGTAATACCAAAACAGATAGTGTAATACCAATAAAGCTACATAATAACGTAGGTTCTCTTTACCAAATGCTCAACAACAAATTGTCATAAAATGACCTTTCAATACCTACATGTTCCCTAAAAGTAAATAAAACCTAAAAGTCAGTGCTTGTAAATGGCGATACATCTTACCACCTACCACATTGACTGTGTTGATTGTGTTGACCCTCAGGTCAACACGTGTTAAAGTGGCCATAGAAATACTACCATGCCAATTGTTCAGATGGACATCCAAACCTCTGATTACCCTCCAAGGCTGAATGGTAGTGAAAGTTTATATGTGTTATTAATACATTATGCTATCAAATTAGTGCTTTTATAAGTTTCTTTAGTTGTTCTTAGCTATTTTTAGTGTTGCTTAGATTGATCAATAATCATAATTAACTATTTATTTATCTTTCGAATAACAATATTTGTCTCACAATTATTTATGACTAGTTCATTTTTAGATTAAGGAGAAGCTGAGAGTACATTTCAATGCTTTTATGTTAAATGTGCATTCAAGGATCCATGAGTTGAAAATCAAGTCGGGGCGCGGAGCAAGCAGCTTTCGTGATGAGTCCTCTAAGCCCTTTGATCCCATTCCGCCAGTTGCTGCTGACATTTCTCAAGAGTCATGGCTTATATGCTTTGATGAATTTCAGGTGAGCTGTTTCCTGATATATTAAAATTACGGTATGTGGAGCTTTGGATCTCTGATAATGTATATATAAGTAAAAATCTACAAGTTGCAGAGGAGTAGGCAACAATCCAAGAACCCAATTTTGGTAGAAAGCAGAAAACGAATTTCAATCATCATAACATTCTAACTATAGGCTATTTGCGTTAAGTAAATAGTGACGGTCATTGACCAATCGCAGACATTCATTGTCACGTCTCATTGGTCAAATCGTTTGGGTAATGATGAAGTCACTATTTTCTTAACGCGAATACACTAGTTATAGTGTGTAATTTTGATAAGAAATTTTTCTGTGGATTAGAGTAATTGTGGTTATAATGTGTAAGAGCTTTGTAATATTTGTATAAATTGTGTTACTTTCAGGTTACAGATATTGCCGATGCCATGATATTGAAAAGGTTATTCACACAGCTGTTTGACAATGGCTGTGTAGTGATAGCAACAAGTAA
This sequence comes from Leucoptera coffeella, assembly GCA_030578115.1. NCBI lineage: Eukaryota > Metazoa > Arthropoda > Insecta > Lepidoptera > Lyonetiidae > Leucoptera > Leucoptera coffeella. The sequence continues at coordinate 286,810 of JAMBLF010000407.1, forward strand.
TAGGAAGCCAGATGATTTGTACAAAAATGGCCTTCAAAGATCAAACTTTGTTCCCTTTATACCAATATTGAAAAGTCATTGCAATGTTGCTCAACTTGATTCTGGCATAGATTACAGACTGAGAGGCACTGGAAATAAATATGGGAAATATTTCTTGTAAGTAGCATAATTGTATATATTATATCTTATTAGAATAGATATACTTTAATTATGTATGTGATTTGACTTTATCAGCTCCCTTTAAATCAACTGCTGTGATAAAAATATTCATCTACTTAATTGAAAGTATGTTGGTGGAATGGTGATTGTATGGATGGACATGATTTGCATCTTAGAGTTCTTTTAAATGGAGTTCATAACTATTATGTAGATATCCTATAATATAATATTTTCTTTACAGAAATAGTGAACTTACTCCAGAAAACAATAGTGTGGATAATTTATTCAAATTCTTAGTGTCAAAAGAAACAGATACAGTGAGACCCAGAGTAATAAACATCATGGGGCGTAATGTTAAATTTGCCAAAGGCTGTGGCAGGGTACTTGACTGTCAGTTTGATGAGTTATTGTGATAGGGTAAGTTATTTATATAATGATACTTATTTTCCTGTGTACCTAACATAATAATTATGTAACAAGCTAGTCTAATCATGCCATTTGGTACAGTAGTGTTCAAATTCTGTACTAAAGATTAAACTACTTTTAAGAGTAGATATGATATTCTCAGTCACAATATTTCCTGAAATAAAAATCTATGGTGAATAAAGAAAATAAAAAAGCCAGTACTGAAACCATATATCTTATTGTCTTTTATAAATATTCCTTTAGGTAGTGTTATTTGACTTTATCAATGTTTGTTCTAGCCCCTGGGTGCCAGTGACTATCTAGTCATTTCGAAGACTTTCCACACAGTATTCATAAGGAATGTGCCTCGTTTATCAATTTACAAACAAAGATCTCAACTCAGAAGATTTATTATCCTTATTGATACATTGTATGATAATAGAGTTAGGGTAAGTAACAAAATGCCTACTTTTGAAGAATTTTAAAAAGATTAGTTTTCATTCTTCTTATTTTTGGTACAGCAACCACTAAAAATGTGTGTACTAAATAATTTACTAAACTTTTTCTATATTCTGTATGCTAAAAAAGAGAAGATAAAATATGAGACTCATCTGATTAAAATGTACATTCTAGGTGGATTCATAGATACCAGAACAAAACACTTTGGGTTAATTTCTTGATAATTTTCAGGTTGTGATATCAGCTGATTGTGAACCAAAGGAATTATTTGTTATTGAAGAGGCAGAAATGAATGATGTTGATCGTACTTTGATGGATGACTTGCAGATTACAAAGGACTCTGTAAGTTCTAACAACATATTGCTATTTTTCTTATCAACTTGTCTGTTATCTGATGATGAACTTAATATTGAAGGATATTTTTATGTGTGTAAACTATTAATATCCCGTGAAGGAATATTATACATTCACATTGTATCATCCCTGTTAGGTGGGGCAGACACTGTGATATAGTATATCTTGGTCATTTTTTTTCATTAGCAACAGGATAGTATGGAACAATAGTAAAATGTATTCGACGTAGCCCACTTGTTTGGGACTTGACTCTGTATCAGTGGGTACAGGGTTCAAATCCCGCTTGAGCATGTACTAATGAAAATGAAGTTTAATGTATTTCTATGTACGTTTTCGTAATAAAAATACATTTACGAAAACATGTGAACACAGTGAGGGAAAACATCGTGAGGAAATGCTTGTAGGTTAGTGCTTGTAAATGGCGACATGGCTTCCCACCTGTAACATTGAGTACTAACTATCTGCAAACACGTGGATTCGAGGTAGCCGTAGAATAACTACCTCCGCGATTGCGGAGTTGGATAACTGAACCTCTGACTACCTCACAAGGTTAACGATCGTGAATGCGTTTGTCTTTTATTTTCATTAACCCCTAGTCACTTAGTTGTCACTTAGTAGTGTACATGCCGGGAAGAATGGTAGTTGGTTAACATTCTATTTACTTCCCAGAATAGCACAGAATTACTACACAAACTTCGTCTATTAAATACTAGCCATAATTTTTTATGAACTTTTCTAATCTAATTTATGTATTTTAGGAAAATGCGAAAGCAGCTATATTCACTGGTGAAGAGGAAATGTTTGCGTGCGACCGCTGCCTCTCAAGAATTATGGAAATGCAATCGGATGAATATTGGGAGAAAATGGGCCAAAAATGCATAGTTACCAGTTTTTTGTTACTTATATTTGACGGTACTTGTGTACTAACTTGTTCATGAATTTACTTAACTTGTTTAGCTTTAAACTTTTGTTTCAATTATGTTAATTATATTTATTTAATAATTGATTTTGTAAGTGACATGAGTATTGGTCATACATTTGAATCCAATCAATGTAGTATTTTTACAAAAGAAAGCAATTTTGCACTTCTGATAATAATTAATTGTAAAATCTCTAGGTAATATATAGCTACTTAGATAACTAAAAACAATATGATTTCTTTG